>JASDQU011027412.1:8149-20511 GCA_032191745.1 Picea mariana | reverse complement strand
TGCACTTCTATTACTTAGTTGCTTGCATTTTGAAGCCAACGCCTTGATTCTTTCTACTGCGCTCCTGGCAGTTTCTTCCCTCTGATCTCGCACTTCTTGCAGAGTCCTCGAAACTACTTGTAGTTCTAACTTGGCTACTCTTGCTTGAATCTTTTGAATGGATTCAACAAGCTTCCCCACTTGGCTCTCAGCTGTCTCTTCTTCCATTTGGGCCAAGCCCGACATAGAGTGAAGTGCTCTAGCCACTATCTCCTTGACCGTAGTCTGCTTCATGAGTAACTGGTCTTTTTCTCTCTAAATATGCTCTCTGTCCTCCTCAAAATTCTCTCTCATGTCATCTTTTTCTTGCTGCGCAACCTGAATTTGCTCTAGGGATTCCTCCTTTTCTTGCTTTAAGACCTCTGTGGCCTGTTATTTTTCTTCCTGTACTCGACTAAGGCAAGCCTCTATATCATCTGCTATCCTTCACAGTTGGGTGGGCTCATCCCCCAATTCTGCAACTTCTGATGATGACAACACAATAGACATTGCGTGGCTCGAATAGAGAGATTATTGTACCCCCTTCATCTCTGCATCGATTCTGTCATACATTATCTTCTGCTTTGCTTCGTTTCGATGCAAGATATCCTATGAAGCATATGCTACAACTACGATGATGAGGTCAATATCATCCACTCTGAGAAGATTCTGTGACTAGGGCTTATTGGCTCATGACTTCTTTCATGTTGAGGGTTTCTTCGGAGAAACCTTATTTTTCTTTGATGTCTCGGCCTCTGTAAGGGGTTCCTTCGGTGGTGTTACTTTTCCCTTTTCTTTCTTGTCTTCTTCCCCTTCCTCCTCTTGGTTTACTTCGTCGCCTCCTCCTCCCTTAGGTGAGTCAGATGCAGTTTCCTCCGATGTGTTGTTTATCTCCCGCACTTCTTCCTTCTTCTTCTTCTTCTTAACACTGGTCGGTCCATCCCACTCCGTCTGGGTTACTAAAGGGCTTCTGATGATGTCAGGGTCAGAGAGCTCTATCTGCTCAACTGGTACAAGGAATTCAACCGGCCATTCCTTGGTTATCTCCTCCATGTATTCATCAATCAACTTGTAATAAGATTGCAGCTCCTCCTTGCTTTCACCCATGCACACACTGATGTAAATGAAGTGTCAGTTTGTGCGGAAATTCGCTAGTGGCCTGTAAGTATGCAAGGTGTTCGGGGTCATTTGGGGGAATGACTCAATGGCGCGTGTGAGCTGTAGGTAGTAACTGTGAAACACCACATTTAATTTCCACTACTTCACCATGTCACTTGTATACCACAATGTGGTGAACCTCGCGACCAATGGTTCTGATGGCTCAACTTCTGAGAATGTCGCTCCCTCCGGCATCTCCCAAGCAACAAATGCTATGAGAATTAGTAACTAGCTGAAGTGGAATTCATAGCCTTGGTCCCGCACTTCACGACAATCCTTCTCCAACTCATTGACGATGTAGCTTTCCCAGTTCATTTGCATGCCCTCAACGCACTTCCCTGTGAGGTCGACGACGAACCCTGTAACTTGCATTGGTCTATTCGTCCTGACGAGCTTGCCAACAATTAGTTGACAAGCTAGGAACACTGCGCCATCTTGGATGGAGGCTACCTTATAGCCTCGCTTCCCCTTCTCCACGTCGTCATAGGTTTCCTTTATACGCTGCGCCAGGGAGCGATCTGCAGCCTTCCCTGGATAGAATTGTTGAGGGTCCAGTGCATTCATGCTCAGTCCAGTGATCATGTGGATCAATGCAGGATCCACAGTCACATGCCTGTCTAAATAAAGATAACTTCCATGGTAGCATGCCAGGAGGATTTTAATGCACGTGTTAACCTTCTGATGTCCGCCGAAGTGGGGGATCTTCATGATGTTTAATATGGTGGACCTCACGATCTCCTTAATCCATGGCTGGGGGACTATCTTCAGCTTCTTCCCGATTGTCTTGGTTAGGTATCGATGTGGTGTGAGCAACGCATAATTCTTCCTGTCTCCAAGGTTTAAATCATTGATCTTAAGATCAGGGATCAGTCCTAGCTACAGTTTGACTAAGAGTATCCCCTTTTGGAGGTACACAATGATGAGCGTGTACTCAAAGTCACATTGGATGTTGTCACAACTAACCGCGCTAGCTAGAGGCGGGATGTAGTCTGGTAAGACCAACGAGATTAGCTTCGCTTTCGCCAGGTCATCGTGGTGCTTGCTTCTTTTCTCGACCATTGTTCGGCTAGATCGACGTGCAGTCGAGGGGGAGGCTTGCAATACAATCATGGACGAGGCATGTACTCCTACGGACATGACCTTCTCGGCCATAAGGTCGATCAAGATTTATTCTACCGATTTCTCTACTACGCTAAGGTTGCCCGACATGCACGCTCGTAAACAAATAACTCGGGTAGGCGACTGAACACTCAAGGTAAGAAAAGTGGTTGGCGAGGTCTCAAAATCACAACGCGATAGCAATCAGTTCTCTTGTTAGCTCGAATAATCAAAATTTGAAAAAGTGTCCCCGGTGAGGCATTTGACAGATTAAATAAACAATGTCGTAATGAGTTCCTCCAACGCATCGAAAAGTCTCAATCAATACAATTCCATTCGTTATGGTGTGGTCCCAACGGTCCAATGGCAATCTTTCCAGCAATAACTATGTTTCTATTTGTTTCGGAGCGTCATTCTAACGGTCAGGATGCCTCCAACGATCATATTTCTTCGCCATGGAAAAGTTCCAGTCTATGTTGCTCTGCTATTCCGGTGAGCTTCAAGTTCTGTAAGCCTTCTTTCTGCGAAGTTCTCTATGGAAATTCCTACCATTTTTCTATCTTTGTTTTCTTCTTACTGAGCTTTCTGGCCTTCTTTCCTGTGATTTGAGTCTCTGGATTCCTCTTTCCATTCTTATTCTTATTTTCTCCTGGTAAAGGGACTTCACACTGTTGAGGGTCTTTCAAAGGGTTCGAGTGTAGTAACTCTTCTCTTCTTCTGGGGTAGGTGCTCTTCTCTCTTGCATGGACAAGTTCTGTAATCCTTCTTGTGTTCTTTCAACCTCGACAACCTTCTACTGCTTCGACTTGTCTGCATGTTCTTGTATTAGTCTCACTATTTTTCTGGTTATGAAGTCCCTTAATTCTTGCTTTTTCTATTATGTGGCTTCCTCTTCTTCTTTCCTTCGGATCTGATCTTTCTCAGTCCAGGGCTTTCCTAACATAAGTGAAAAAGGAGTGTTATTCTCAACAATCTTAATGACCTCAAATTCTTCTTTAGTTGATGCTCCATGGGATATCATAGGTACATGAGTAAGTATTCAACATAGGGTTATCATCTTTCCTTTAAACAAGCATATCCCTCCCAATGAAGGAGCCATAGCAGGTTTCCCAAAATTTCCCAACTTCTTTCTGGCATGATATTCACCTGTGTTTCTTCATCCAAAACACAGTCTATGTCAAAGTATCATATTCTTGTTTCTATGCACTCCTTCTCTTTCAAGATCTCTGGTAAACTGATGTCTCTGTGATCATTCTGTGTTTCTTTCAGATGTAATAACATAGTCTCTGATTCTTTCTGGTTCTCTAGCATATCCTTGGTTTCTTGACCTTCTTCATGGTTTTCTTGTCTCAAGTTCATCTTTTCAACTTTAGCAATCATTCTATGGCCATCCAAAACCTCATGACCAACAACTTTACAACAAAGACAAATAGGACCTCTACCAGGTCATTCCTTAGCAAGATGTCCCGGTCTTCTGCAACTATAACAAAGTGTCAATCCTCTCTTTCTCTTAAACGATCCCCAACCTTTCTTGTACTGCACACTGGGATCATAGTGATGGACCTGCAACATGCAAAATTTTTTTCTAGGGTCCTGCATCCATTTGTTAGTCCAAAAATTCTTTCTATGCATAGGAATAACATATCTTTCACTAACTCTATCAAATTTATTCAGAGCAACTTTTTCTTCTATCTGTGCCCTAGTTTTCAAAATAAGACAAGATCTATCAAACATACCTAGATTCATACTTTTGAAGAAAAAATTTCCACTTATCTTACCCTTACTAGAGCACAAAGATTTAATATCTTACCTTTTTTTCATCAGATCGGGCCTCTCTTTCTTATCATAGAGATTCACAAGTCAAGTAGATTAATGCACACTACAAAAACATATCTACGCACAAAGATTTCTCTTTTCTTTAGTTCCCAGCAATTACAGTTTCAGATCCAGGAAATAGAACCATTTGTTGGCACAGGGGCAGACCCAGGGTTCAACACTTCAACAACACACCAACAAATCCCTAACTACTGGCCATTTCGACAACACCTACAAAGAAGATGAAGTCTCACCCGAGGTAGAGGCAGGGGGGTTGCAGGACTCAAGTGTCTACAACCTATGTGGGACACAGATCTGTGATCACAATACTTAACAGAGCACTTAGCCAATAACATTCATTATTATTTAACCCCCATTAACATCACAGGTTAACCCTATTTGTAGATCTGCGTAGTAGTAATCAAGATATAATACATCTAAGCACTTAACATAAGTCCAGATCTAACATTCATTAACATCATAAAGTATTAAGCATTCATAGATTTATCTATCATACAACAAGAATAGTGTACTACGAAAATAAATACATAAACATTATGAACACATCGCATGAAGCACAATAACACAAGATATACATGGTTCACCCCAGTGTGGGGCTACGTCCACCAACTCTTCTTCTTATTTATTAGTCTACTTCAATCTTCTTACATGAACCAAGCCACATATCCAACTCCACAAAGGATAGGAGATCTGCATGCACCTCACCAGATGCGTGCAGATCCTCCTTCCCTGAGTTATATCAAAGCACAAAGCCTTACACAATCTGTCTGCACAGAGCCTCTTACAATCACATGCACGAAGCCTCTAGTCATGCACTAAGCCAATGACCTTAAAACTACAATCACTTAGATCACACACCTCTTACATCACTTGAATACTTATTTATACATTCCAAAAGAGGCCTAAGCATGGGTAAACCCATGGTTCGACATCCCATACCCGTTACATAAATCATAAAACCCAAAAATCCTGAAAAAAGGGTGATATCCCATGATCTCCGCTTCACCTGAGCGCTCCGTCTTCGACCAGCCTGTCGAAGTCCCAAAAATGGTCGAACACGACCAATGTTTCCACAAAAATTGGTCGAGGGCCAACAATGAGCGAGTAGAGGAAAATAGAATCAACAAGCGATCGATGGTGGTAAACAAGTTACAAAAGCGATGAGTTGCAACAAGCAAGCAATGATTTACAACAAGCAATAATCAAGCGATGAGTAACAACAAGCAAGCGTTGAGTTACAACAAGCGATGAGTAACAACAAGGAAGTGATGAGTTACATCAAGCGATGAGTAACAACAAGAAAACAATGAGTTACAACAAGCGATGAGTAACAACAAATGAGTGGTGGTGATGAGTAACAACAAGTGAGAAACAACAAGAGAGTAACAAAAAATGAGTGGCGGTGACGAGTAACAACAACTAGGTAACAAAAACAAGTTACAACAAGTAAATCAACAAGTGAATCACAACAAGCAAGTAACAACAACTTTGAGAATGTGGCATTTGATGCAAAAAAACAATCCAGAATGAAGAGATTTTTTCTGAGTATATTGATCACCGTCTAATGCCTCTGCCTACAAAAAATCACGACAACCCAATTCACCAATATCAAGATACAAACAAATAAGCCGCTATAGACGAGTAACATCAAGTGTTGTAGCTGCTATAGTGGAGTAATAACAAGTGATGTAGCTACTATAGTGGAGTAATAACATATCTGAAAATTTGAATTTTTATGCAAACCATAACTCGAATGAAGAAGATTGTTGGTGGTTTTATGGATCACCACCTAATGCACAGATCCCAAGATATGAGAAATAAGATGCTACCGATGAGTAACAACAAGTGTTGTAGCAGTAGAAAAAGAATTTTTAAACCATTTTCTCACAAAATAAAAACTAGGTTTCGACGAAATTTTGCATGAATACTTTTATTATTCCAATGCTTCTCCACACCAAAAATCAAATCCATATGATGCACGAATATGGAGATATAGGAAAAATGGCTTAAGGTGATGATCCTTAGTATCTCAAAAATTATGAACTAGGTTGATGAGAAATTTATTGAGTTTGTTCATCTACCTATAGTGCTTCTCTCCTACAAATTTCGTGAAAACCCAATTCAAGGTTTGCAAGATATCATGAATTCAATTTCTGCATTTAAAAAAAATGTGAATGAGTGAATATTGAGAAATTACCATGAACCTGTTTTTCTTGTCCTTGGCATCCTAATCCCATTTGTCCACTATGACATGCTATGGAGTGCAAACAAACCCCTATCTCCCCAAAATGAATACACAACATGTCCTCATGCATCTTCTATGAAAAAAGGTGTTCTCTTCTTTTGTTGTTGATTCTTGTGGAGCAACAACAATGCCTTTTCTTCTTACTACTAGTTCTTGTGTGGCATAAAAAAGACTAGTTCAAAACATGGTATGCTTTTTTTTATTTTTCAATTGGGTATACTTTGAATNTGAGAAATTTATTGAGTTTGTTCATCTACCTATAGTGCTTCTCTCCTACAAATTTCGTGAAAACCCAATTCAAGGTTTGCAAGATATCATGAATTCAATTTCTGCATTTAAAAAAAATGTGAATGAGTGAATATTGAGAAATTACCATGAACCTGTTTTGCTTGTCCTTGGCATCCTAATCCCATTTGTCCACTATGACATGCTATGGAGTAAAAACAAACCCCTATCTCCCCAAAATGAATACACAACATGTCCTCATGCATCTTCTATGAAAAAAGGTGTTCTCTTCTTTTGTTGTTGATTCTTGCGGAGCAACAACAATGCCTTTTCTTCTTACTACTAGTTCTTGTGTGGCATAAAAAAGACTAGTTCAAAACATGGTATGCTTTTTTTTATTTTTCAATTGGGTATACTTTGAATAGGTGGTATGGAAAATATGAGAATATATGGAAGTGGAAATGATAGTTTGAAAACAAAAGTGGATGATATAATGCTCAATGCTTTTTCATGGCATTCTCCTAAACTTTTAATAAATAAAAAACTCACACTATTTTACCTCAAGTTTTACCTCTGTAAAAGATTTGATTGGCATGGATGGAATGATGTCTATCAAATCTAATGTAGACCGAAATGATGATGAGAGTGATGTATCTGAAGATGAGATCATAGAAATAAATATGAAAATCCCATACATTGGGACTAAGAGAACACTTAAATCCTGAGAGTGATCAAGGTTGATGTTCATAGTAGTGGCAAATCTAGAGACTGGCGACTACTAGAAAATAAATGAAAAAGAAATTCTGAACTACTGGAACAAAGGACGAGTAGAAGTTTTGCTAAAAATAGAGAACTCCTTCTCTTATTCTCACCGAGAGCTGCAAGCTAATGTTAAAACCATGAAACCATATAATATTCAACTGCCACAAAACCCAAGGTACAAATATCATCATGCTAATAAATGTGTTGGTGTCAAGCATGAAGAGAGGTCATTGGATTACCAACCATTGATGTAAGTCATTAACCAATGTGAAGCAAGTCACCTTTGATGACAATGAGCACTAAAATACCTTAGTGCATCTTGACATGTATGAATGGATGTGCTGGAGTCGAGTCACCTGCAAGATTCATCAATCAAGAGGCATTGATGAATCCCCATGATTAACAACAAGGAAATCTATCATTGATGCATGCAGATTCTAGGGCACTATGGAACTCTAACCTCGATCCAGATGATGTGTTGGAGTTGACAAGACAAGATTTGTCAGAAGGTGGGCCTTAAGGAATCCCACATAAGCTAACACGAGTATAGAACATAAATGATTTTGAAGAATTACAGTACAAAATTTGAACCAACATAAACTTACAAAATATTATTGTGAACTTTTCCAGCCAGTAACCTAGTTTTCAAGCAAAGTTCATGTCCAACTGGGCCTGTAAACTAGTTTTCACAACTGGACTTATTTTTATCTTTACTATTTTATTTGTTTATTTATTTTTTACATTATCCTACTCTACTTGAAGAAAGACAAATTTCTCTTCAAGTGTAGGAATATTTCCAATGGAGCCATGTGTAGAACACAATTACAAGTGTACTCATATTCAAGCTTGAAAATATACTTTGAGAGATACCAAAACATGAGGGACCAACTGATCTGATGGAGATGACACAAAGAAATGTTGAAGAATGTTGTGGTGAGGCCTCAGGACTGCTTGGAACCATAATTCAATGTATTCTTTGTATTCCTGGTTCGCTTCTTTGGTTGGCATGCCATAAAGTCCATAGGAAGTTTTCCCATTAAAATCTTGAATGCACAAGGGATCTAGATCTGGTGACAAAGATGCAATGAATTCTTCGATTTTCGTCTCTAATTTCTACTCCCCTTTGGATGGTGGTCATGATTCTCTGAGCTCTGCTTCATACTGATAAGGATAACTAGAAGAAACTTCTAGGTCCCCGCCTTGTGGGATTTGTTCATGGATCTTTCGATCTTCTATAGGTTCTTGAGATGGAGACTCCTCCTTGGAGATAATTCTGAACTTCAGACAAGGATTCAAGTTCCTTTCTGGATATGGTGGTCTTGGAGCAGTTTCAACAGGAGAAAGAGTAACAACTTCTGGAAATGGTAGAGTAACAACTTCCTGAGAGAATAGAGTAGAAGCTCGTTCTTAAGTTTGGTTATCGGGAGTTGCAACATGAATTGTATTGATGTGTTGTTCCTCAGATTGTTCTTTGATTTGGGCTATTTCTCATGGTGAAACTTCCTTATTATTTGGAATTGGGTTAGGTTGTACACGAAGTTGGGGTCGCAGGGGAGGATTACTTGGTAGCACATTCAAGGGGAGTTGCAGTTGTTGTTGTACAAGTATTTAAGTTTGTATTAGGAACTGCCCCCCAAGAAAAGGAGACCATTTCCATCCTTGAGGCCATGGAAATGTATGATTCAGCTGAGACAACCAATGTGACCATGGTGTGGGATACTAAATCTAGGGAGGATTAGTAAACTACCATATATTTGTAGGATATTGCATTTGCCGAGGGACCTGATGAAGATTCTACATGTTATTCAGTGTATTGAAAATCAAGGAGGGATCTTGATTTATACTTGAAGGGAAGACTTTCCATGGCTTCTTAGAAGCAATGAAATAGGCTTGCTCAACCTCCTCTTTGGATTCTTGGAACACTGCTTTCAATCCTGGCAGTAAGGGGTATATTTTTCTAGGATGATCCTGCTCATAGATGCCACAAAATTCCATGTTGTTGAGTGTGCACTCTTTGAGGGGATGCTTTTGTCTGTGTTTGGAACAAAACATTGATAGTGATTTCTCTACTTCAGCCTATTTCTATTTTACCTGCAAAACATCCAATTGTGAAGACAAAGAGCTAATGATATCAATTTTAAAATTTTCAAATAAATTACCAATTTCGGATCTTTTCACTTCACCATATTGGAAGCATTCAATGAATTCTTCCAAACTCTCTTTCTCCTCGTCTCCTTCTACCTGCATGATTAGTATTTAAAGTTTTTTGGGCACCACAACCTTTCCTACTCTATTTATGCAATCCTACATGTCCTAAGTACTTTTGAAATGCATAAAAAACAATGTTAGTTGTACTCTTGTGCCCTTAATAACTTCCCCAACAACGGTGCAAAAATTTTGGTGTATTTAATTGTCTGATTAAAACATCCAATACATTAATTGTCAACCCAGGGTACATCCCTTTTATTTCAAAGCTATCATGCAAAGTATATGCAGGAACAATTTTCATCTGACATTGATTATCTATTGATATGAAATCATAAGCAAGAAACACTTGTTGTAGACTAGATCACACTTATTCAAATGAAGCACACTTGTTGAAAGTAAAACACTCTTACTGAATTGGATATTACACTTCATACTTGCCTTGGAATTGAAACACACTCACACTACTTCAAATTAAAAACACTCCGCTGAAATGAAATTACACTTGCATAAATGATCAAACCTCACTCTTGCATAAATTAAACAAATCCACACTTGCATAAATGAAAGGAACTCATTACAAAATTGAATTATGCAACTGAAAGAAGGAAAACCATGCTGAGAATAAAACACACTTGCTTGAATGTAAATACTCTACACACTTGTTGGGAACGAAATCACACTACTGAAATTAAACACTCTACAGATTGAAAGGAAACACACCGCACTGAAACATAGTAGATCGATGGCTCAACCAATGTTCTCAACCCAAAGGAATCTCCTACAAGACAACTTAATAGCATAAGCAAGTAAATTGAATCTAATAAAAAATATTTAAATGACAGAATTGAGTAACAACAATCTTGGCAATTTTAACGAAGTAACAACAAACTTAGTCCTTCATAAAAATATTCACAACCCAATATAAGTAACAACAATCTTGGCAATTTTAACGAAGTAACAACAAACTTAATCCTGCATAAAAATAGTCACAACCCAATATAAGTAACAACAATATTTAAATGAATGAAACTCAATAACAACATTCTTGAAATTAATAACACAAAAACTGAGCAACAAACTAACAAAATACACTAGATGGGGTGTCAATTGGCGACCACATTTTACAAGATCCCATGCACGTGAACCACCCCCTCTCTCCTCTGGTGGCACCCCGACGATGTTCATTTACTCCAACCTCATTCAACTTTGCAAACACACCTGCAACTATCCTCCACCAGGTATGATGCTTGTGTGACTCCGATGGCTCTCTAGACTCTTTTGTAGGATAATTCCATCACCTTCCCCATGAAGATTTCTCATTCTGCTAATCCCTATGCCCAATGATCTCTCCTTCCTCTGGCTGGTCCTCCTTCCATGCTAGATTTCTATCACTATTCTAGGCTCCTCCTCTTGGTCTCGAGAACCTGTCTCACCCTCACCACCCATATGAACAATTTTCCTAGGTGTCTTCCTATGCCTATAACGTGAGCCCAATCGTTATGAGCAAGCTCTCACTCCACCCATAGTGGTCACACTCCCTCCGCACATCACCATCCCAGTCCCTGCTGCACCCGTCCTTGCCACACCAGCATGGATCATCATTTGTTTCCTCCTCTTGGCGAAGTAGACGACTGCAAGACACCTTCTTTTCCTCCAACAACTTTCACCACAATCTCACATCCCCCCAATTTGGATGCAGCTTCCAATTCATTCCCTTCACCTTCGCCTCACCCATTCTTCAATAACGCTCATAGGGAAACCATCTTGGAGCTGTGTCGTGACAAAGAAAAGATGAAATTTTGTCAGGAGCTAATGGAGAAGCGTCTGGACTGGCTTTTGGACTCAGGCACATAGGACCCTGCTCAATGTCATACTATAGAGGAGTTGCTACAGAAAACCATGGAGCCAAAGTGGCCAGAATCATCCAAGAATGCCTTCCCCTACAACTACACAAGCAAATAATCTACATGGACTACTATTTTTTGTTTTTCATAGCCTCTGTTTGGCCTACCAGACCACATAGCTATTTCCTATGCTATATTTGTGGCCTAGCTTCATCCTATATATTTTTAATCCTATCATTATGTTAGATAACAATTACTACAATAGAATTTTATGGAATTTCTATCTCTGGTGGTGGGGTTGGCTTCCTTTCATGGGAGCCTCAACACCAATTTTTGGGACCTCATATGTAAATTTTGATTGTAAAAGGTAATAAAACTACTAGATTACAAAATAAAACAAACTAATAAAAGAAATCTACTTACTATACAAAAACAATAATCCTTGTTTAGAGGAGGGGGGGATTTCTCCTTAAATAGGGTGTTGGAAAAAAACTCAGAGGCTGCAAATCAACTCATCATGCCATGGATCCAATCCACGAGCTCACCAATCTTTTATTAATCAAAACTCAAGAAGTACAAAATAGGTTATCATTTGATCAAATTAATGAATAATAACTACTAAATAATGATTGATTCCTCCCCCTCTCGATCTTATTTATACATAAAAATCAATTGGGGAAGGATAGAACCAAATCCCCAAACTCAGAAAACGATTTTTTCATCTTTGTAGAAAAATCACAAAATCTGGGTTTGCATCAATTTGGGAAAATTCATGATAAAGAACCACCCTATCTTTCAAATCATAGCTCATTTTAGAAAACAAGCCACACAACACTTAAATTTCTATGCTACAGACAAAACCCATGTCTCAGATTTTTCATATTTATCTTCATCTGCTCGAAAATCAAGGAAGAAGTTGGACGTTTCACAAAATCTGGGTTTTATATCAATTTGGGGAAATTCATGAT
>JASDQU011027410.1:31809-46791 GCA_032191745.1 Picea mariana | reverse complement strand
CCTAGGGTTAGGTTTTTGGATGTCTATGAATTTTGGCATTCTCTTCTATTGTAAAAAGGCCTCTAGAGCCTCATTGTAATCAGCTTCTCACGGATGCAAGTAGCAGCCACATCTCTTCTCAGAGATAAGCTAGCAGCGCCTTAGCTAGTTTATTTACATTTTGTCTGTAAGCATATTTCAGTCATTTGTTATTAATGAAATGAAATATTATTTCCACTGCATCTCTGCGTTTATGTGTATTTATGTATTTCATTTTGTTCCTACATAAATCCGGATCATAAAGAGCTGGGATCGGATGATCGCTAAGATGAAAGAGAAATTCATCTTGAGAGACTATCAGATCACTCTGTTCAGGCGCATGCAGAACCTGAGACAGAAGATGATGTCGGTGAAGGAGTACATCGAGGAGTTCTACAGGCTCAACATTAGAGTAGGTCATCGGGAGAGTGATGATGAAAAGGTGGCAAGATACCTGAATGGTCTTAGGTATGACATTCAGGACGAGTTGAGCATGGTTACCATCCGAACAATTGAGGATGCATACCAGATGGCTTTAAAAGCAGAAGAGAAGCTAAGCCGCAAGCAGGGACAGTGAGGGCGAGGCAGGAATCAGCCCAGAGGCAAAGTGATTTCCCAAGAATGAACTCATAAGTGCAAGGAGGACTGGAAGACGCCTCAGGGAAAAGCTGAAAGAGGTGGAACCTCACAACAGAGGCAGCAATATGCTGAGCCGAGGAGGCAGCGGACAGAGCAGGGTGGCAGATATGCTAACGCCAACACATTTCCTCGTACTCGAGGTAGAGGAAGGGGTCGAGGAGGAATTATCACCTGTTTTACATGTGGTAAAGATGGTCACAAAGCCGTTGACTATCCAGACAGGAAAATGGAAAGAGGAAAATCTCACGTCGCAGAGGAACAGAGGCATGATGTGGAGGATGAAGACACTGGAAGTGGGAAGTTGTTGACAGTGCACAAAGTTCTCTTGAAACCCGAGAAAGAGGTGGAGGACACAGCGCAAAGATGCAGACTTTTCAGGACGACTTGCAAGACCAAGGGCTAGAAATGCAAGGTCATAGTGGACAGCGAAAGCACCGATAATCTCGTTTCGATCGAGATGGTGGAGAAACTGGAGCTGGAGACGAATAAGCACCCGAGCCCATACAAAATGTCATGGCTGCAGAAAGGACACCAGGTATGTGTTACGCAACAATGCTTGGTTCAACTTAAAATGGGTGGATATAGGGATGAGATTCTGTGTGATGTCATTCCCATGGATGTCTGTCATGTATTATTGGGTAGACCATGGTAGTATGACAGAAATGTTGTTCATGATCGGAGGATGAACACATACACCTTGGAGAAGGATGGGAGGTCACATACATTGCATCCAATAAAAGACAAAGAAGTGAAGCCGGAAGTGAGTAGTACGATACTTCTCATGAGTGGGAAAGAGCTTCTCACGGAGATGGAGAAGAATGAAGATCCACAGTTCTTTGTTGTTAGGAAACCAAGAATTGTTCTGACAAGCACCAGAGTGGACGACTTGCCAGAAGAGATTCAGGAACTGTTGGGAGAGTTCGTTGATATCATTGTGGATGAACTACCATGTTCGTTGCCACCGATGCGGAGTGTGAGTCATCACATTGATCTCATACCCAGGGCAAGTTTGCTGAATAAGGCAGCGTACAGATTGACACCTCAGGAGAACGAGGAGGTCAAAAGGTAGGTACAGGATCTGCTGGACAAAGGACTGGTCAGGGAGAGTCTCAGTCCACGTGTTGTTCCGACAGTACTGAGTCCGAAAAAGGATGGAGATTGGAGGATGTGTACAGACTCTAGGGCAATCAATAAGATCACCATCAGGTACAAATTTCCACTATCGAGAATGGATGACTTGATGGATTGCCTGAGCGGGGCAAATTGTTTTTCGAAAATTGATCTCAAGAGCGGATATCACCAGATCCGGATGAGAGAGGGAGATGAATGGAAGACGACATTCAAGACAAATGAAGGTTTGTATGAATGGCTAGTCATGCCGTTTGGATTGACAAATGCGCCAACCACTTTTATGAGGCTGATGAATGAAGTCCTGAGGGAATTCATTGGCAAATTTGTGGTCATGTACTTGGACGACATACTGATTTTCAGCAAGACCAAGGCTGAACACTTGAGGCATTTGGCCACTGTGATGAGAAGATTACAGTAGGAAAAGCTGCTGATCAATTTGAAGAAGTGTTCCTTCATGCAGACAAAACTCATTTATTTGGGTTTTGTAATTTCGGTGAATGAATTGAAGATGCATTCTGAGAAGGTGGAAGTAATCAGGAATTGGCCATCACTGAGGAATGTTTTTGAGGTAAGGAGTTTTCACGGTTTGGCTAGCTTCTACAGAAAATTCATTCAGAATTTTAGTGGAATTAGCGCCGCGATGATGGATACGGTGAAGAAGCGGCATAAAATTTTTCAGTGGACAGTCGAGGCTGAGAGAAGCTTCAATCTGTTGAAGCGAAAGATAACAGAGCAATCGGTGTTAGTGTTGCCTGATTTTCGGAAAACCTTCCAGGTGAAGTGTGATGCCAACGGGTATGTTGTTGGAGGGGTCTTGAGTCAGGATGACAGACCTGTGGCATACTATAGTGAGAAGTTGGACGATGCAAAATTGAAATACTCCACATACTACAAAGAATTCTATGCCATCATAAAGGCATTGAAGAAGTGGAGGCATTATTTGATACCCAAGGAGTTTGTATTGTACAGCGACAACCACGCATTGCAGTTTGCAAGTCAGCAGGAGAAGCTGAATCAAAAGCATGCGAAGTGGGTAGAATACATGCAGAATTTCACGTTTGTCATCAAGCACATTTCGGGGACTGCTAACAAAGTAGCTAACTCTTTGAGCAGAAAAAGTTTATTGCTACAGGAATTCAGGGTCAAGACCTTGGGTTTTGAAAACATCAAAGATATGTATGGAGGTGATGCAGATTTTGGGGAAGCTTATGAAGCAGTCGAGAATCCAGTTCTCAGGGATCGGAGTCCATGGCTGGAATATATAATCTAGGAAGGATTGTTGTTAAAAGGCAATCAACTGTGCATACCGAATTGCTCCATGAGGGAGAATTTTGTGTGGGAAAAACATAGCGGAGGATTAGCGGGTCATTTTAGGCATGACAAAACATTCGCCAAGCTGAGTGAATCGTACTTTTGGCCAGGCATGCGTGCAGATGTAAAGCGATTTGTTGACAGGTGCAGAATTTGTCAACATTCAAAGGGTCGAAAGCAGAACACCGGGTTCTATCAGCCATTTCCCATACCCAAGAGGCCATGGGAAGCCATAAGCATGGACTTTGTGTTGGGTTTACCAAGAACACAATGAGGAGTTGATTCCATTTTTGTAGTGGTAGACAGGTTCTCGAAAATGGCACATTTCATACCGTGTCAGAAGACCAGCGATGCGATGCTTATCGCCAATCTGTTTTTCAAAGAAATTGTCAGATTGCATGGATTGCCAAGAAGCATAGTCTCGGATCGAGATACCAAGTTCATAGGTCATTTTTGGAGGATGCTATGGAGAAAGATAGGGACTAGCTTGGCATTCAGTTATGCTTATCACCCCCAGACAGATGGACAAACGGAAGTAGTCAACAGAAGCTTAGGGGATTTATTGAGGGGCCTGGTGGCAGAGCACCACAGTAGTTGGGATCAGATCCTACCACAGGTAGAGTTCACGTACAACGATTCAGTGAATCGAAGTACAGGTAAGAGCCCATTTCAGATTTTGTATGGGACACAGCTGAGAGGAGTTTCTGAGCTTAGAGAGTCAGAACAGGCTGAAACTAGCAGCGCTCGTGCTGAAGAATTCACTGAAGCAATGCGGGAACTTCACGCACAGGTGAGACAGTGACTGCAGAAGGCGAATCAAGAGTATAAGCGCAGAGACGATCAACTAAAGAGGCAGCTTCAATTTCAAGTTGGAGATATGGTTCTGGCACACATAAGGAAGGAAAGGTTCTCGAGGGGAACGTATAACAAGCTCAAGATGAAGAAGATTGGACCGTTCAGATTCCTGAGGAGATTTGGCGAGAATGAATACGAGCTTGAGCTGCCAGAGGGCATCGGGATATCTCTGATTTTCAATATTTCGGATTTATACCCCTACAGGGATGAAGAAGCAGACACTGGAACTGAGGAACCAGTGGTCCAGTGGCAGAAGCAATTACCAGTTGCACAGAAACCGCAGATGGAGTGCATACTGGATAAACGAGTTGGAAAGAAGACCAAGAGGAAGCAATATTTTGAATACCTAGTGAAATGGAAAAATCACCCAGTGAAGGATGCCAACTAAGAGACAAAGGCAGTTATACAGAAACATGGGAAAACTGTGCAGCAGCTCATGGACAGGATCCCATGAAATATTTTGAGCCGAAGAGTATGATGCAGGAGCATCCACACCTCATCAAGCGAGCCAGCGCATGAAGCAGAGAAAGAACAGCTGGGCAGCGCCAGCACATATAAATTTTGAAACACTTGATATTTGTTGCACCAAGCATTAATGAGTTGATGTAATGAAGCGCACTTGTATTGTAATGTAGATTGGAAGGCATTTAATAATTTTAATGCTGTTAGATAGGAATTTATTGTAGATTTGATAGTTGTAGACCTCGAGAGGGCAAACGGAATATAGGCACCCTCCTTTGTACATTGTATTATTATTCTGTATTATCAAGCATCCGGAGCAGGAAGAGCAAGCAGAGAACTTGTAGAGCCCTCATGTACAGATTGGATTAATAAGAAGAGATTTTGATTCAATTTCATGACTGGTGTTGTTTCTCTGTGTATGTTACTTATATGCTTGTGAATGTCTGTTTCCTTTGTATGCATTTTCTTTGGTTATGTTGTACATGTAAGGTCAAGTTTTAACTGAAATTTGTGAGAGTGAAACAATTAGTTTCAATTGTTTCTCTGTATGAGCCAGGAGATTCCTGCATAGAGTGCAGTTGAATTCCTCCGCATAGAGTGCATTGAGGAGGCTCAGTAGTTGAACTCTTGTTCTCATTTTCCCAGAGTGAATTGGGTTGTTTGAGTTGTGCAGAAGAAGTGCAGGTTGAACTTGAAGTTTTTAGTCGCTAGTTTGAGCGAAAGAAGGCAGGGATTCCTATGGCTTGGAGCGCATAGAATTCCAAAGTGTTCAACACTCGAGAGTGTTTGAAGGCCGAACGCAAGCCAGTTTGCGTGAAGGGTCTCTAAAAGAGTCAGAGGGAATAAGCTCAGGAGGGATAGTTCCTCGTACATACTCTGGGAACAAACCTGGGTGAGATTCGAACCAAAAAATCTTTGGAGCGAAGAAGGTTTTCAAGGTGGAGACTCGACGGCCAGGAATTTCTGAAAGAAATTGTGAAATCTCGAGGATCGTCAGATCGAGAAGGAGCTACGTGGGAGTTAACCCATAAGCACAGGCGAGGAGGATTAAAGCCATCGGACTTTTGGGTTTCGGCGTTCGGAGTTTGGCGAGGTAAGAATTTTATACCTCGTGAAATCGTGAGTCGCGATTTCCCGATTTAACGGGAGCCGGCAATCAGAGCAGGGATGCGTGGCACATGATCCTGAGAAGTTGGAGAATCAAGGTTCGATGTTCAAGGTTTTCAATAGCAAGAAACATTTGCGTCGCGGATTCACGATCTGCAAAATCCCAAAGGTGACGTGGCCGAGTGGGACCCCAGGTACTAGTGGAAGACAGGTGGCGCGATCTCAGAGAATCAGCACATCGGTACTCGGGGTTTGGAAATACAGAGTGTTGACATCACAACCGGCGATATCTCGATAGGGAAATCCCCGACATACGGGACAGTTGACCATTGACCATCGGGAATCGGGGTTTAGAGTTTTGAATTGCACGAGGAAGTGTACCCAGGGTTCGCGATAATGCGAATGCCAATTTCTCGATTTACGAAGGGGAGATCACCGAGGAGATAGCTGTGGGTAAAGAACTCCCGAGGGAGTTGGAAGATCTTTGACTCTTCGGGCCTGAGAACGAAGAAGGTCCTGGTGGAGCGGCTGCTGGCGAGAGCGGTTGCGTCAATTGTATCGGACCCTTTTGGGAAAAACATTCTCATGATTAATACATAGTTATTTTTTACTTTTGTTCTAAGTCGAAAAGTTTAAATTATGCTATCCATAATTTTTTTTATGTTAAGTGAAGATGTGTTATTAATTAAACATTAATATTTTTTAAATATTTTGTTGAGTGTAAATGTTAAATTTTATATTATATTAATGAAAATTTGTTAATATGTGACCTAATATTAAACTTTAATGTATTTTTTTGTCCAACCATTTATGTTAATCAACACATGTTTCTTCTTGTTCTATTACAGAACTTAACAATGTTAATTTTCAATTATTATATATGCAAGTGCCATACTGAAATGTGAAATAGGAACGGTTACAATTGTTAGTTACTACATATGATGAATTGATAATAATAATTTATTTAGTTTTTAATATCAATATTAGTTTTTTTTAAACCATGTTAAGGTATCAGACTTTGAACATTAATTTGATATTACGATTAAATGTTTATTCTGTCAAATCATTTTCTTTTTCAAATTCATGAAAAAAACAAATCAGTTAATGAATGCATGTTTATTTTCACTTTATTATATAACTTTTATAGCGTTCCTTCTAAATTACAAATGACACTTACACATATATTTTTTAAAACCCATGTAAACATATTAGATGTGTTTTTTCAAATATAATATTTTATAATAATTAACCAACATCATAAATTTGACATAACCCACATGTTAAATGTTACAATGTGAGTTAGACATTAAGGAACATATCAATTCCATATAATTGAACTAAGATGAATATCACAATGGAACTTACTTTTTAGGAACATCACATTGAAACATAATCCTTAAGGAAAATCGAAAAGTGATATAACCCTTGATGAATGTGGCAATGCAACAGAACCATTGAGGAGTGTACAATTTGACATTTGTCAACAAAATATGAACATCACAATGAAAAATACCCATTAGGAACATAATAATCGAAGAAAACTCTTCAGGAATGTCTCAATGTGAAAACACCCTTGATGGACATTGCATCATTGTGTCACAACCATTGATGAACATAACAATTTAACAAAATTCAACCAACATGAATGTCACAATGTAACATAACCATAGAAAACCTCCATTAAATATATTCATATGGGCACTGATTTTCAACCATATTCAATCATGACCAACCATGATCAACCCAAGTTACCTTTGGTTATGTTGATATACACCTTTGGACACAATGCAACCCTTTGTGAATGTCACAATACAACATAACCAATGAGAAACATAAAATTTTGTTATAATTCGACCAATATGAATATCAAAATGCATCATGACCATTCAGGAACATCTCATTAAAACATAACCCTTAAGGAATATCACAAGGTGACATACCCCTTAATGAACCTCAAAAACTGGCATAACCATAGACAATCATAGAAATTCGAAATAACACAACGAATATGAATTTTGTAAAGTGAAACAAAAATTGGGGAACACCATAATCCAACATGACCCTTGACATAACCCTTGAAAAATGTCAAAATGTGATAAAATTCAACAACAATCCCTTAACTAATTTCACAATGTAAAAAAATTATTTACATCAGAATGTGATGAAATTCAACCATAATACCTTGACAAATGTCGCAATCTAGAACAACCCTTGATTAATGTTGCAATCCAACATAATCCTTGACATTGCAATTCAACATAACCCTTAATGAACATCACAACATGATGCAATCCAACCTAATTTTTGATGAATATTGCAATGTGATGAAAATAACCCTACATCTCAATGTGTCGAACATAATTTGATGTCACAATGTGACGAACATATAATCCAAGAAAACCCTTATCGAATGTTGGAGTGTGATCAAATTCAACCCTAATCAACTATATTCAACCATGTCAATAGTGGACCATGACCAACTAAAGAAAACCATGGTTGACATGAGTCAACCATGATAAACATCACTATATAAAATAACGATCGAGGAACATCGCAATTTTACCCAACTCTTGAGGAAAATCATGTTACAACACAAGCATCAAGGAGCACACCAATTCAGCATTAGTCAACCAATATAATTGTCACAATTCTACATAAATATTGAGTATCACCACAAACTAATAAATGTGACAAAAATATTAATTAATTTTCTAATGTGACAAAACCATTAACATAGAAATTTCATAAAATATGACCAATATGAATATCATGATGCATCATGACCATTTACGAACATCGCATTGAAACATAACCCTTAAGGAATGTCGCAAGGTGACATAACCCTTAATGAACATCGCATGTAATGTAACCATAGAGGAACGAATCAATTTGACATAACACATTGAATCACAATGGGATATACTCACTGGGTAACATCACAATCAAACATAACGCTAGAGGAATGTAACAATGTCAGATAAACCTTGATGGAAATCACATTTTGACACAACCATTGAGCAATGTAGAAATTCAACATAATTCAACCATGATATGACATGTTTAGCCATAATCAAACTTAAGGAACATACCATTGTTAAACATGGTCAAATGTAAGGAACATACCATAGTCAAATATGGTCATAGAAATTTGACATAAGAAACATGTTATAGCCAATCACACTCAACCATAGTCACTGATAATTAAACATGGTCAACCATGGTCAATAATGGTCTACTGGAATGAGCTATAGTTAAATGTGGTAAGCCATATGTCAACTATAGTTCTAATATAATAGAATGTGTTTTTGTTCTAACCATGGAATAGAGAAGAAAATTACAACAAAAACATTTATGAGCAATTTTAAAAAACAACTTAGAGAAGATTTCGATTCAGTTAGAGATTGATTTGAGGTATGGATGCTAAGTATTTTGATAAGTGCACCTTCCTATAGTTCTTCAACTAATCATATAATAATATGTTCCTTGCAAAGGCTTTTGAAGAACATAAATCTTGGTTCTTTTGGTGGTACCCTAAGACTCCATGGAATCCAATCCCTAATTATTTATTCTCAGTGGAACGATAAGAGATCAAATGAATAATGCATATACATATTCAGGAGAAGACATCGATAGCACTCCAATTCGAATTTCCAGTCTCTACATACATTTTTTTTCTACTCTCCCTTTTCTATGATATTAATCCTACACAAATAGTTAAAAATAGAATATCATATTGATTGATTAGATTCGAAGTACTAGATCTAGTGTGTATTTGAATTTGTTGATCGTATCATCTGAGCATTGACAATACTAGTAGGTTGTAAAGGACATGGACAATAAATATTATTAAAATAATATAAATTTATAAATTTCCTACATCAATGGTCCACCATATGGTAGTTGATTTGAGTTGTGTTGTAAATAAAATGGACAAGCCATTCTCTATGTTTTAATTTCCCCCCTCTTCTCACCTTTGTTCATAGACTTCTTAACTGCTATGACTACCCATGATTACTTTAAAAATAACCCATTTGAATATTAACACTAGAGCAAGTGATCCACCATATTCTTATGAAAAAATTGAAATCAAAATCAAGAAAACAATTTGTTTTCACATTATTTTCTTACTATCCCTACTCTAGGAGCTCCAATGGCTAAGGATGTTATGGGAAATGAGAGAAATTGTCATCGTGATACGTAGGTCAGAGGCTATGAATTCAAACCTTAAAATTGTAGTCTCCTTTATTTAGATATTTTCTCAAGATGTTTTACTCAATTTACAATTTACCATATTCTGAAAATATTGAGATATTTTAATTAATAAGTAGAATTTATTCATCAGCCTCAACTCATCTCTCTCATGCCAACAGTTGACAACGTCCACATTTAAAACTTAAACATTTTCAAATGGTTATGATAGTGCATTTCTTGTACGATTCCTATGGTCAACATCGTCCACATTGAAAAACTTTAAAAAATACAAATGATTTCAATAAGGCATATCCTCCTTGTTTGCAAACAAATCCTTAATGATGTTTGTTCTATCCATATCCTCCTTGTTTGTGTAATGACCCCAATCGTTACAACTACATGTGACACAACACAAAAGTTTTTTTTTTTTTGAAGATGAAAGGAAATGACAACAACAGTTAAACAACACAACTTGAGGACGAACATGATGCATGCAGATCAAAGGTTGGGTTCTCAATGGGAAATCGATTCAGAGTACAACAACCAAGGGGATTACAAATACCATAGGAAATAAGGTGGAAGAAATCACATGGAAATGAAATATTCAACACAAAACAAAAAAATAACATCTGTAACTTAAATTTCATTTCAAGTAACAACTTTAACAGTGTACCTTAGCCAAACGTGAATGCTTCAAAGTTGTTGTCCCACGTGTGCTCCATCCATCTCTCGCTTTCCAACTGATGTGACCTCACCGATACATCATATCCAACGCTAAGGGTACTCTTCTTTCCCCTAAGCCCCGCGAGCAGCAAAGGCAACACACACACAATACCAGAGAGGTGATAGCACCCAGCTCGCTTTGCAAGGCCGAGCTACCAATTGTTACCTGAGTTTAGTATCCCAACTCCCACAAGAGAAATCTTAGTCAAGATAAATATTCAACAACATAACATTACAAAAAAAGATCAGGCTCATACTCCTCCTCCTCCATCCTTTTTATAGAGTTTTCAAGTTATTATTTTCCCAAATTCCCATTAAATTCCTTTTTCATTAATTTAATTAGGAATAACCTCCCCCGTACACATGTCACCCATCCCCTAGTTGCACCAGAAAATTAATTTTATTAATTATTTAATTATTTCTATTTCCATCACCTACCTAAAAGCATTCCTAAAAATGCTCCTTGGTGTCCCAATATTCCCTTACAAATCTTAAGTGACTTACACCTTACTCAATTCCTAGTTGAGTTCATAAATAGCAAGTTCCCAAGGTAGGATTCCTTAGTAAGTTAGACGTTCAGTTTTTTCTTTATGTTTGCCCTTTTCTTTAAGTTTCCTCTTTTTCCTTAAATTTCCCATTTCTTTTAAGTTTCCCTCTTTTTCCTTTTTAGCTAAAAATCAATTTAGCAAGTGTATATAAAAAAACCATTTACCCTTTTTCTTATTTAATTAAAAATTAATTTAGCAAGTGTAGATGAAACAACCATTAAAATTGACTTTAATAAATAATTTGAATTTCTTACCCCCATTCTTGTTACATGTTTATTTATTATTATTATTATTATTTCACCACATGTTTGACAGCACACCTACCCCTCAGCGGACGGTCGCACCACCAGGACCTTCTTCGCTCTCCGGCCTGAAGAGTCAAAGCTCTTCCAACTCCCTCGGGAGTTCTTTACCCACAGAAATACTCCCGCGTGATTCTCCCTTCAGAAACTGGGAGATCAGGTCTCGCGATATCGTGAGGTTCATGACCCTTCTCTAAGTCACTCAACCGCCGAACCCCGAACGCTGATGGTCAACGATAAACACTCTCTCGTGTATCGGGGATTTCCCTTTCAAAAAATTGGCAAACGAAAGGCCGCGATGTCTTCCCCTTTAAAACCTCCGAGTGTCGAGGTGCCGATCCCTGATGTGAGGCTACCTGTCCTCCACTAAGTTCCCCGGGCCCACGATGCCACGTTAATCTCGGGATTTCGCGGATAGCGGATCCACAACACAAAGTTTCCTTGCTTCTGGAAACCCCGAATGCCGAAACCCCGATGCTCCAGATTCGTGCCACCTGTCCCTCCACAAATCGACGGCTCCAATCAAATCGGGGAACCGCAACTCGCGATTTCGACGTGCATGTGATTCTGGCACGCGCCAACCCGATTCGCCGATATGTGATGGCAAATGGTCCTTCCTGCGCCTGAGGGTTAACCTCCTCGCTCCTTCTCCCAGATCTAATGATCCACGGGACTTCGCGAGTCTTCACGACAAATTCAAGTCGTCAATTCTTTTCCTCCGGAGAATCCTCCAATTTCACCACCTTCGTCCAATACAACTGAAAACAAAGGTGCTATCCCTCCAGAGATTTGGTCAACTCATACTCCTTCAGGGATTTCTCGAACACACTCCCTGTGCTCGGTCTTCAACCACTTCCAAAAGTGATGAAGTCTTCTGGGTTCTGCGCGCTCACACTCGCAACAGCTTCAACCTCCCCCTCCTCAGACTTGCTACTGAGACTCAAATTCGACCTGCACTCACCTGCAAGGCTCGAATAACTCAATTCACTCTTGAGTAAGAGAGAACAAAAGTTCAACTGTTTAGCCCCCTCGATGCACTCTATGTAGAGGAATTCCACTGCACTCTATGCAGGAATCTCCTGGCCTAAACAGAGAAACAATTGAAACTCATTCCCTCATTCTCTCAGGTTCCTGACCTGATATGTTATCACATATGCATCATATAATAGATAAGCATAGAAAGAAGCAAACATACAAAGGCACAATATCAACAACACACAGAGATCAAACACATCCATGGGGTTGAATCAAGCTTTTCCTATTAATTCAATATTTGTACATGGAGGTTCTTCACAACTCTCTGCTCTGCTCTTCTTTCTCTCTATGCTAATGCTGAATGAATGTTATGTTATAATGATACAAGGGAGGGTGTCTATACTCCGTTTTCCCTCTCGAACGGTGACTGTCTAATCTACAATAAATTTCTATCTAACAGTCTTAATAGTCTTAAATGCCTTCCTATGTATAACATAATACAAGTGCGCCCGACTTTGAATGCCTTTTGTTAAACGGCGGCACAACAATACCAAGGTAAAATTCAAAATCTGAAGTTTGTTGGCTTGTCCAGCTGTACATTCTTTCCACGCGCTGGCTCGCTTGGTAGTTGAGCGATGCTCCTGCATCATACTCCTCAACTCAAAAGATTTCATGGGCTCCTGCTCATGAGCTCCTGTACAGTCTACCCATGTTTCAAAATCACTGCTTCTGTCTCCCAACTGACATCCTCCACTGGGTGGTTCTTCCATTTCACCAGGTATTCAAAATATTGCTTTCTCCTGGTTTTTCTCCCAACTCTTTTGTCTAGTATGCACTCCATCTCAGGCTTCTGTGCAACTGGTAACTATTTCTGCCATTGGATCACTGGTTCCTCAACACTCCCAGCTCCCGCATCCTCGGCCTTATAGGGGTATAAATTTGAAATATTGAAAATCGGAGATATCCTGATGCCCCCTGGAAACTCAAGCTCATATGCATTCTCACCAAATTTCCTCAGGACTCTGCATGGCCCAATTTTCTTCATCTTAAGCTTGTTATATGTTCCCCTTGGGAACCTTTCTTTTCTCAAGTGCGCCAGAACCATGTCTCCAAATTCAAACTAAAGTTGCCTCTTTCTTTGATCGGATCTGCGCTTATATTCCTGATTCACCTTCTGCAGTCCCTGTCTCACCTGTGCGTGAAGTTCCTGCATTACCTCAGTGAATTCTTCAGCTATCGCGCTGCTAGTTTCAGCCTGTTCTGACTCTCTAAGCTCAGATACTCCTCTCGGCTGTGTTCCATATAAAATTTGAAATGGAATCTTACCTGTACTTTGATTCACTGAATCGTTGTATGCAAATTCTGCCTGTGGTAGGATTTGATCCCAACTGCTGTGATGCTTCGTCACCAGGCTTCTCAACAAATCCCCCAAGCTTCTGTTGACCACTTCGGTCTGCCCATCTGTCTATGGATGGTAAGCAGAACTGAATGCCAAGTCAGTCCCCAGCTTCTTCCATAGCATCCTCCAGAAGTGACCTATGAACTTCGTGTCCCGATCCGAGACTATGCTTCTCGGCAATCCATGCAATCGCACGATCTCTTTAAAAAACAAATTCGCGATGTGGGTCGCATCGATGGTCTTATGACATGGAATAAAATGTGCCATCTTCGAGAATCTGTACACCACCATGAAAATGGAATCAACTCTATGCTGTGTTCTCAGTAATCCCAAAACAAAATCCATACTAATGGCTTCCCATGGCCTCTCAGGTATAGGTAACGTCTGATAGAACTATGTGCTTTGCTTTCGGCCCCTTGCATGTTGACATATCCTACACCTGTCAACAAATCGCTTTACATCTGCCCGCATGCCCGACCAAAAATATGATTCACTCAGCTTGGCGAAGGTTTTGTCATGTCCAAAATGACCTGCTAAGCCTCCGCTATGTTTTTCTTTTACCAAATTCTCTCTCATAGAGAAATATGGAATACATAGTTGGTTTCCTTTGAACATCAATCCATCCTGGACCAGGTAGTCAATCCATGGACTCCTATCCCTGAGAATTGGGTTCTTGGCTGCCTCGTATGCCTCGCCAAAATCAGCATCACCTGCATACATATCCTTCAGGTTTTTAAAACCCAAAGTCTTGACCCTGAACTCCTGCAGCAATAAAAATTTCCTGCTCAAGGCATCAGCCACCTTGTTCGCAGTCCCCAAAATGTGCTTTATGACAAAGGTGAAATTCTGCATATACTCCACCCATTTCCCATGCTTTTGATTCAGCCTCTCCTGCTGACTCACGAATTGCAATGCGTGATTATCGTTGTACAAAACGAATTCCTTGGGTATGAGATAATGCCTCCACTTTTTCAACGCCTGGATGATGGCATAGAATTCCTTATCATATGTGGAGTACTTCATCTTCGCATCATCCAGATTCTCGCTGTAATATGCTACAGGTCTGTCATCCTGACTTAAAACCCCTCCAACAGCGTACCCACTAGCGTCACACTTCACCTGGAAGGTTTTCTGAAAATCCAGCAACACTAGAATTGGCTGCTCAGTTATCTTTCTCTTCAACAGATTGAAGCTCCTCTCAGCCTCAGCTGTCCACTGGAAAACCTTATGCCGCTTCTTCACAGTGTCCATCATTGCGGCACTGATCCCGCTGAAATTCTGAATGAATTTTCTGTAGAAGCTTGCCAATCCATGGAAGCTC
>JASDQU011027410.1:0-31709 GCA_032191745.1 Picea mariana | reverse complement strand
GGTTTTACTGAGGATCAATATATCGTCCAGGTACACCAGCACAAATTTGCCAATGAATTCCCACAGGACTTCATTCATCAGCTGCATAAATGTGCTTGGCACGTTTGTCAACCCAAACGGTATGACCAGCCATTCGTACAAACCCTCATTTGTCTTGAATGTTGTTTTCCACTCATCTCCCTCTCTCATCCAGATCTGATGATATCCGCTCTTGAGGTCTATCTTGGAGAAATAATTAGCCCCACTCAGGAAATCCATCAAGTCATCCATTCTCGATAATGGGAACCTATATCTGATGGTGATTTTATTTATGGCCCTAGAGTCTGTACACATCCTCCAGCCTCCATCCTTCTTCGGACTCAGCACTGTCGGAACAACACATGGACTAAGACTTTCTCTGACCAGTCCTTTATCCTGCAGATCCTGAACCTGCCTCTTGACCTCCTTGTTCTCTTGAGGTGTCAACCTGTACACTTCCTTGTTTGGTAGACTCGCTCCTGGTATGAGGTCAATATGGTGACTCACACTCCTCATCGGTGGCAACGAACGAGGTAGTTCGTCCACGATGATATCAACGAACTCTCTAAGCAGTTCCTGAATCTCGTCCGGCAAGTCATCCACTCTTGTGCTTGTCAGGACAATTCTCGGCTTCCTGACAACAAAGAATTGTGGATCCTCATCCTTCTCCAGCTATGTGAGAAGTTCCTTCCCACTCATGAGAAGTATCCTGCTGCTAACTTCTGGCTCCACCTTCCTATCCTTCATCGGCAACAACGTGTGTGTTTTCCCATCCTTCTCCAAGGTGTGTGTGTTCATTCTCCCATCACGAACAACATTTCCGTCAAACTGCCATGGTCTTCCCAATAATACATGACATACATCCATGGGAATGACATCACATAGGATCTCATCCCTATATTCACCCATTTTAAAATTGACCAAGCATTGTTTTGTAACACATACCTGGTGTCCTTTCTGCAGCCATGTCACTTTGTATGGACTCGGGTGTCTGTGTGTCTTCAACTCCAATTTCTCCACCATATCAGTCGAGACAAGATTATCTATGCTCCCATTGTCCACTATGACCTTGCATTTCCATCCCTTGGTCTTGCAAGTCATCTGGAACAGTCTGCATCTCTGAGCTGTGTCCTCTACCTCTTTCTCAGGTTTCAAGAGAACTTTATGCATTGTCAGTGACTTCCCACTTCTAGTGTCTTCATCCTCACTCTCAACATCACGCCTCTGCTGCGCCTCAGTGATGTGAGCATTTCCTTTGTCCACCTTCCTCTCTAGATAGTCCACGGCTTTATGACCATCTTTACCACACATGAAGCATGTGATAACTCCTCCTCTGCCTCTTCCTCTACCTCGGGTACGAGAAAATGTATTGGCGTCAGCATATCCTCCTTGTTGATCTTCTTGCTGCCTCCTCGGCTCAGCAATTTGTTGTCTCTGCTGTGAGGTTCCACCTCTCTCAGCTTTACCCTGAGGTCTCTTCCAATCCTCCTTGGGATTTTGTGTTCTCTCTTGAACAACAACTCTTCCTCGTGGCTGGCTTCTGCCTCACCCCCTCTATCCCTTCTTACGGCTCAGCTTCTCTTCTGCTTTTAGAGCCATATAGTATGCATCCTCAACTGTTCATATGGTCAGCATGCTCAACTCATCATGAATGTCATACCTGAGACCATTCAGATATCTTGCCACTTTCTCGTCATCACTTTCCCGGTGACCAGCTCGAATGTTGAGCCTATAGAATTCCTCGGTGTACTCCTTCACCGTCATCAACTTCTGTCTCAGGTTCTGCATGCGCCTTAACAGAGTGATCTGGTAGTCCCTCGGAATGAACTTCGCCTTCATCTTGGCGATCATCCGATCCCAACTTTTGATCTTCTGTTTGCCTTTGGAACATCTGTCTTCCTGCAGCTCATCCCACCATAAGGCTACATGTCCCTTCAATTTGGTGACAGCATGTCTCACCTTCTTGTCCTCTTCGATATCCTCATAATCGAAGTAGGTATCGAGTGCTTGGATCCAATCCAACAACTCCTCAGCGTTTAGACTTCCCTCATAAACGAGAATGTCCATTTTTGTCTTCGAGCTCATCCTGGAGATAGCCCTGATTAACCTCTCTGTTGAGGCATCTTCTACTGAGACTTCTCCTTCATCATGTCCAGCTTCCTCCTCAACCTCAAAGTCGTTGAACTCCACTGCACCAGCTCCACGCCTCTGTGCAGTCTCCATCTCCTCGAGTCTCACTCTGATATCTCACATCCGGCGTTCCATCTCAGCATTACCTCCTGGCCTACCCCTTCTTTGAGCATCCCTATCTTCACGATCAGGCGATGGACTTTCTCTTCTAGGTGGCATTATGTATCTGCTTCTCTCTACTACCATAGCAAAGAGAACTCCAACTCCTTGCTCTAATACCACTTGACAGCACACCTGCCCCTCCTCCTCCTCCTTGAGAAATCCCTGAAGGAGTCCGAGTTGACCAAAGCTATAGAGGGATAGAACCTTTGTTTTCAGTTGTATTGGACGAAGGTGGTGAAATTGGAGGATTCTCCAGAGGAAGAGAATCGACGACTTGAATTTGTCATGAAGACTCACGAAGTCCCGTGGATCATTGGACCTGGGAGAAGGAGCGAGGAGGTTAACCCTCAGGCGCAGGAAGGACCATTTGCCATCGCATATCGGCGAATTGGGTTGGCGCGTGCCAGAATCACATGCACGTCGAAATCGTGAGCTGCGGTTCCCCGATTTGATTGGAGCCATCGATTTGTGGAGGGACAGGTGGCACGAATCTGGAGCATCAGGATTTCGGCATTCGAGGTTTCCAGAAGCAAGGAAACTTTTTGTCGTGGATCCGCGATCCACGAAATCTCGAGATTAACATGGCATCGTGGGCCCGAGGAACTTAGTGGAGGACAGGTAGCCTCACGTCGGGGATCGGCACCTCGGCACTCGGAGGTTTGAAAGGGGAAGACATCGCAGCCTTTTGTCTGCCGATTTTCTGAAAGGGAAATCCCTGATACAGGAGAGAGTGTTGACCGTTGACCATCGGCACTCGGGGTTCGGTGGTTGAGTGACTTAGAGCAGGGTCATGAACCTCGCGATATCGCGAGACCCGATCTCCCGGTTTCTGAAGGGAGAATCGTGCAGGAGTATTTCTGTGGGTAAAGAACTCCCGAGGGAGTTGTAAGAGCTTTGACTCTTCGGGCCAGAGAGCGAAGAATGTCCTGGTGGTGCGACCATCCGCTGAGGGGCAGGTGTGCTGTCAAGCATCACCTGCAAGGCTCGAATAACTCAATTCACTCTTGAGTAAGAGAGAACAAAAGTTCAACTGTTTAGCCCCCTTGACGCATTCTATGCGGAGGAATTCCACTGCACTCTATGTAGAAATCTCCTGCCTAAACAAAGAAACAATTGAAACTCATTCCCTCATTCTCTCAGGTTCCTGACCTGATATGATATCACATATGCAGCATATAATAGATAAGCATAGAAAGAAGCAAACATACAAAGGCACAATATCAACAACACACAGAGATCAAACACATCCATGGGGTTGAATCAAGCTTTTCCTATTAATTCAATATTTGTACATGGAGGTTCTTCACAACTCTCTGCTCTGCTCTTCTTTCTCTCTATGCTAATGCTGAATGACTGTTATGTTACAATGATACAAGGGAGGGTGTCTATACTTTAATTTCCCTCTCGAACGGTGACTGTCTAATGTACAATAAATTTCTATCTAATAGCCTTAATAGTCTTAAATGCCTTCCTATCTATAACATAATACAAGTGCGCCTGGCTTTGAATGCCTTTTGTTAAACGGCGACACAACAATACCAATGTAAAATTCAAAATATGAAGTTTGTTGGCTTGTCCAACTGTACATTCTTTCCACGTGCTGGCTCGCTTGGTAGTTGAGTGATGCTCCTGCATCAATGTTCTACTTAGACCTAGATTTAATTTCACTAAGTTGAGTGACATTTTCATTAGGGAAAAATTGTGTTTAAATCTTATTTATCACATCATTCATTTTAAGGCCGACTAGGTTTATTCACTTAACAGTTAAAATTGTGACATGCCCTTTAGGACGCATTATGTTTTGCAAGGGTGTCACCCGCCTCCTTTCATTTTCCTTGTGCGATGTTCCCTTCAGGATGCACTATGTTCTCCAAGGGTGAGACTCGCCTTGTACCCTTTTCCTTGCACGACGTTCCCTTCAGGATGTACTACATGCTCCAAGGGTGCCACTCGCCTCTTGACTGACTTTGGTAGACACCAAAAACCCCTGCAGTCAATACTCCCCCTAGTGATCTTGTGGGAGACTAAGGGCCTCTAAGTAATAAGGCCCCTGCCTTATTATGTGCCCCTTAGAATCATCATGAGGAATAGTCACAGTCTTCCCTCATGGCATCGTGGGTCTTATCGAACTAGATAATCGTTAACCTACAGTTCGAGCCATGGTGGGAATGGTAATGGGATGTGGTAGGGCTATTGTCCACACCTCTCCCTTAAGTCTCTATTTGTCCTTCATGACCCCTCTACTCCACTTGTGAGTCTGTTTGGTAAGCTATCATCAACCTGTATCCATCAACGAGTCATGTCAGCAAAAATAGTCAATCATCATAACATCTAATCATATGTACATGTGTCACATCAATAAAATTCAAAACTAATAGTTCTCTCCATGACTCAATCTAGATTCCAAGGGTTTTTATCGATGCCTGTGCATCCTCAAAGTCCAAAGTCTTGCACACTCAGGAGAATCCAATCAATAACACCTATCTATGTGAATACAAAAAAATAACATATCGTCAATCCATAATGTCTCATAATCATAATCAAATGACCAATAGTATAATAATCCGGATCACTTTCCAACAAGTGTCCTCAAAGATTAAGTTCACTCAATGCACACAAGAGTGGGATGTTACATACACCCCCTCTTGTTTTAAACTTCATCCTGAAGTTTCACAGTATATAATTTTCAAAATAAGGTATATCACATTATCATAAGTCTATCTATCAACAAAATTGGAAACTGTTGGTGCATATCATATGCGTCCTCCTAGGTCATTGAGTGTGGACTAGTTGTCCCACTGAACCTTGATCTGATCTATTGTTCGACGTCTTAGTTGTCAAATTTAATGGTACAGGATGTAGATTGGCTCAGTCATTAGTGCACCCTCATCTGATACCTACAAGGTACTCAAGTCAACAACATGAGTAGGATCACTAACATAACGTCTCAAAATAGAGACATCAAAGACATCATGCATATGCCGCAAAGAATCAGGCAAGGATAGTCAAATATGTCATGACCCTCTCCTTTCCACATTCTCTTAGGATTCCCCGAACCTAGGAGAGAGTTTATCACCTCTCCAAACTTGATCGAACTCTTATGTGGTTTCACCCACAAGAAGACTTGATCACCAATCTTCATAACTATGATCGACACGATGCACATCGATATAACTCTACTGTCGATCTTGTTCTTCCTTGATATTTTGTCTTATAGTTTGCATTGATATCCCATTTCTTGGATCACTTTCGGTCCTACCAGGACACTATCCTCAATTTGATCCCAACTCAAAGGATTCTGACATGGTCGCACGTAAAGAAACTCGAAAGGTACCATCTTAAAGGTTCTTTGATAACTGTTGTTATATACGAATTCTACCACTAGCAAGAATTCTTCCCAAATCTTCTGTTGGTCCATCACGTACATGCGAAACATGTCATGTAATATTTGGTTTGTTTGTTCGATCTGCTCGTCTCTCTTTGGGTGATACGCAATACTAATATTAAGTTTGGTTCCCAAGGTCTCTTGGAAACTATTCCAAAATCATCCAGTAAACATCGATCCTCAATTGGAAACAATCCTCTTAGGCACAACATGCAGCCTCACGATCTCACTGATGAAATATCCAATTAAGTCAGGTGCCTTATACATCGTACACACAAGAATAAAATCAACACTCTTCGTCAGAGTGTCGACTACAACAAAAATCGAGTCATGTCTCATTGTCGTCAATGGAAATCCAATAATGAAATCCATTGAAATGACATCCCATTTCGATTCTGGAATAGCATGTGGTTTTATTAATACCATTGGATTTCTATGTTTAGCCTTGACCTATTGACATACTAGACATCTTGCAAGGTAGTTGACTATGTTTTCCTTCATTCCTTTCTAGAAGAATAAGGGTTTAAGGTCTTCCCTCCTCTTCTTTATTCCAGGATGATCTATGCACACTGCTCTCTGAGCCTCATATAGGATCACACTCCTCAACTCATCCTTGGGAGGTACGTAAATTCAAACTTTAAATCTCAATAATATGTCGTTGTCCATAGTAAATCCTTCAAATTTTTGTACCATCATTGTGTTTGGTCCAATAAAATCCTTGACCTCTATGTACCAGTCATTGTTTCACTCTAAAGTGAGAATATTTTCATGTAGATTTGTCTGAAGATAATTCACCAAAAAGATGTGTGGTCTCTACTCAAAAAATCCACTACTCTATTCATTGTTACATTTATGTAAGTAATCTCAAAATCATACTCTCTAAGCAATTCCTACCAACATCGTTGTCGCGCATTCAAGTTGCCTTGCTTAAAGATGTTTTGTAGACCAAAGTGGTCCATTTTTAGTTTAGATTCCTGTCCAATAAGGTAGTGTCTCCAAACTCTCAAGGCATAAACAATGGCTAACAAAATCCAAATAGTGTGTTGCATAGTTCTCCTCATGCCTTCTCAACTTTCTCAAGATGTACGTGATCACTTGACTGTCTTGCATCAAGACTCTGCCTAAGACTTCCTTGGATACATTAGTGCATACCAAAAATTCTGCATCCATGTTAGGGACCTTTAGTTTCGGTGCCATTGTCAACAGCTCCTTGACCCCCAAAAATTCCTCCACACATTTCTCGGTCCAAACAAAATTCTTGTTCTTCTTCTGCAATTCTGTAATCGGATTTTCTATCTTTGAAAAACCCTTGACGAATCTTCAATAGTATCCTGCCAAAGCCATGAGGATACACACTTCTGGGACATTCGTCAGTGCAGGACATTCCATAATAGCCTTGACCTTTGTTATATCCACATTGATACCTTCATCGGAGATGACATGCCCTAAGTAGTGAATCTTTGATTGATAAAATGAGCGCTTAGACAATCTCCCATGCAATTTTTTATCTCGCAAACAATGTAGTGCCAAGCACAAGTGTTTGTCATGATCCTCCATCATTCAAGATTAAATACACATATCATCAATGAATACTTGGATGAACTTGTCCAAGTACTCATGGAACACCACATTCATTAAACTTAGAAATACCCTGGGGGCATTCATCAGTCCAAAAGGAAAAACAATAAACTTGTAATGTCCAAAACTCGTCTTAAAGGCAGTCTTAGGGATTTCAGACTCCTTTATCTATAGATGGTGATACCCTAATCTTAGGTCAATCTTTGAAAACATTGCCATACCCTTAATATGATCAAACAAATCATCAATCCTTGGAAACATATACTAATTCTTTATCGTTTCCTTGTTCAATTGACGATAGTCAGTGAAGAGTCTCCACGACCCATCCTTATTCCATATGAATATAGCCGGCGCACCCCATGGTGACATACTTTGACGTATAAGTCCCATGTACAACAAATCCTTCACTTGCATTCTCAACTCTTGTAACTCTAGGTTCAGCATTCGATAAGGCATTCTTGCTATTGGTTCAGTCCCCAGTTTTAGGTCTATGGTAAATTTGAATTCCCTCTCCGGTGGCATCCCAGGTAACTCCTCAGGGAAGATGTCTGCAAACTCTCTCACCACCAGAAGGAATTGTAGAACTTCCTCTACACCCTTCTCATTTAATGTAAGGATCACATAAATCTTACATCCCTTGTGCATTCACTTCTGTAGCTGGAAGGAAGAGATGAACCTCAAGGAAACTCCCTAGTTCTCACCTACAATCACACGTCCTTATCCCTCATCATCAACGAAGCTAAACAAATTCTTCTTATAGTTGAGTATTGCCTCAGGTGATTCCAACCAGTCCATACTGATCACGATGTCATAAGATCCTAAGATCATGACGTACATGTTGGCCCTTGTGAAAACTATCCCAGGTTAAGGCTACAACCTGTGACCTTCCCTCCAACCTTTTTTTTGGCTTCCAAAACCATTTCTACAAGGATAAACTCATCCTAAACCATTTACTTTACCTTAATTCTATATAATGTTGCCCCAGAAATGAAACTCTCTGTAGCACCTGGATATATCAAATACTAACGGTCTGGTCAACGATGGTACCTGACGTCTCAATCACAGTCGACTGGTGTTTTTCCTGATAATTATTCACTGATGGATGAATCCAACGGGACTTACCCAAATCTCCCATGGTAGTCAATCCAGCTGATCCATATGCTCTATTCCCCTCTAGGAATCATTCCTCAAATAGTTCCCATGACACGTCTTCGACTGTCATGTTCAATTGTGGTAGGATCATATTCCACCATAGAAGAGTGCTCCTCTTCAGTTGAAATACCACCATGCAGACCTTCATGTTGAAGGTATAGTCGTGAAGTTCAAGCACCTCACCATATTATCCAACCATACCTCGGCGGATGCACCGTCTGTGGCACCAAAGAACTCGAGAAAATTTGACCTTCTCGATTTTGCGGTGAATACTAACAGTACTAGTTGCATGTGCTATGGACCCTTAGGGGTATAGGTACTCTGGCCTCATCTCAGTACATATGGTGAATCAAGGCCTTTGACAATCCATGGAAGGATCTTATCAGACCATCATCATCCCTTACAACAATTGACTCCATCACAAGGGCTTGTTCTTTCCCCATACAGCTTAGACTACAAGGGTACGGGAACTTCTAGAGGCATCGCACCTCCTTCCATGACACCACACTGCAAACCTATGTGACATCCTCTAATCAAGATCACTACATGGACACGTTAAAGTTTTAGTTAGTATTAGGTTATTACTGAAGGGTTTATTGCAGTGGAAAGCATGGTAATCCATATTCATAGGTTTGATTCCACTCTCATACCATATGTAATGACCCCAATTGTTATGACTACATGCAATGCAATGCAAAAAAAAAATGTTTTTTTGAAGATGGAAGGAAACAACAATAACCATTAAAAAATGGAACTTGATGACAAACACGACACATGTAGATCATATGTTGGGTTCACCATGGGAAATCAATTCAGAATACAACGATCAAGGGGATTACAAATACTGTAGAGAAGCACATGCAAGAAAGCACATGGAAATGAAATATTCAACCCAGCACAGAAAAATAGCATGTGTAAATTAAATTTAATTGCAGGCAACAACTTTAATAATGTACCTTAGCCAAATGTGAATGCTCCAAAGTTTTTATCACTCACGCGCTCCATCTATCTCCCACTTGCTAATCGATGTGACCTCAGCGGTACCTCCCAGCCATTACTAGGGGTACTCTTCTTCCACCTAAGCCCCTTGAGTTTCAAAGGGGCCACACACACAATACCAAAGAATTTCTAGCACCCAGTTTGCCTCGTAAGGTCGAGCTACCACTCGCTACTCGAGATGGGTATCCCAACTCCCTGAAGAGAAATCTCAGTCAAGATAAAAATTCAGCATCATAAGGTTACACAAAAATATCAGACTCATACTTTATCTATATGGATATCGGTGGCCAACCACCTTTTTGAACTGGCTCAAAACAGTTTTCTGACAATTTTGACAATTTACTATTTTTAGCAGTTTTAACTTTCGGGGCCATTTTGAGGGCCTAAATGAAGATTTTTCAGGATAAATCTCCTCAAATATAGCCAAAGACATGATTGATCCCCCAAAATGAATCTCCTCTATGATACCTTTCCAATGGGCTATCACACGCCTAAAACGGAGATCGTATCCAAAAGTTACGACCGTGGGAAGTTGATGTACTAACTTTCCCAAATGGGGCCCACATGACTTTTGGTGCTTCATCTCCTAGGTTTAAGTTTTTGGATGTCTAGGGTTTTCTGCATTCTTTCTTATTGTAAAAACACCTTCAAAGCCTCATTGTAACCTTATTTTCAGAGATAAGCCGCCACCATTGCAACAAGCTTGTTTCCGCTGCATTTTACAGTTTCAACTTATTTCATTATTGAATAGAAAACTATTTTTACTGTATCTATGTTATTTTTTGTTAATAATATGTATTCATTTCATTTTTCTCATAAAATCCAGATCAATACTCCTCCTCCTCCATCCTTTTTATAGATTTTTTAAGTAACTATTTTCCCAAATTCCCATTAAATTCCTTTTTCATTAATTTAATTAGGAATAACCTTCCGTGTACACATGTCACCCATCCCCTAGTTGCACCATAAAATTAATTTTATTAATTATTTAATTATTTCTATTTCCCTCACCCACCTAAAATACTTCCCAAAAACACTCCTTGGTGTCCCAATATTCCCTTACAAATCTTATATGACTTACATCTTACTTAATTCCTAGTTGAGTTCATAAATAGCAAGATCCCAATGGAAGATTCCTTACTAAGTTAGACATTCAACATTTTCTTTAGGTTTCCCCTGTTTCGTTTTTAGCTAAAAATCAATTTAGAAAGTGTAGATAAAGCAACCATTTACCCTTTTTCTTATCTAATTAAAAATTAATTTAGCAAGTGTAGATGAAACAACCATTAAAATTGACTTTAATAAATAATTTGAATTTCTTACCCCCTTCTTGTTACATGTTTATTTATTATTATTATTTTTTGTTGACCACATGTTCTACTTAGACCTAGGTTTAATTTCACTAGGTTGGGCGACATTTTCAATAGGGATTTTTTTTTTTTAAATCTTATTTATCACATCATTCATTTTATGGCTGGCTAGGTTTATTCACTTAACAGTTAAAATCGCGACATGCCCTTCAGGACGCACTACGTGCTACAAGTGTGCCACCCACCTCCTTTCATTTTCCTTGTGTAACTTTCCCTTCTAGACGCACTACATTCTCAAAGGGTACCACTCGCCTCATTCCCTTTTCCTTGCACAATGTTCCCTTCAGCCTACAGAGAGCCTTACCCTCGTAAGGATTTAGGGCCATCAATATTGGAAGTAATTTATTAAATAACCCAATGAATAAAAGGTCGGACAACAGGGTTTCTTAAGTCTTCCCAGTTTGAATCCGGCCGATCTCGAGGAAAGAAAGAAGGAAAGAGACTCTATGTTCCCCTCTTTTAAATCTAGGAAAAGCGTCGTGAAGCCACCATGCACTTCTATGCATGCAAGTCTTATGTGAAGGGATGCTCTACGTGCTCCAAGGGTGCCACTCACCTCTTGAATGAATTTGGTAGACATCAAAAACCCCCAGATTCAATACTCCCCTAGGTGATCTTCTGGGAGACTAAGGGCCTCTAAGTAATAAATCCCCCACCTTATTGTATGCCCATTATAATCATCATGAGAAATTGTCACAATCTACCCTCACGACATCGTGGGTCTTCTCGAACTAGGTAATCATTACCCTATAGTTCTAGCCACGACGAGAATGCTAGTGGGTTGTGGTAGGGCTATTTTCCACACCTCTCCCTCAAGTCTCTAATTGTCCTGCATGACCCCTCTACTCCACATGTGAGTCTGTTTGGTAAGATATCATCAACCTGTATCCATCAACAAATCATGTCAACAACAATAATCAATCATCATAACATCTAACCATATGTACATGTGTCACATCAATAACATTGAAACCCAACAATTCTCTCTCTGACTCAATCCAAAGTCCAAGGGTTTTCAATGATGCCTCTACATCCTCAATGTCCAAAGTTCTGCACAAGTAGGAGAACCCCATAAATAACACTTGTCTATGTGAATACACAAAAATTAGATATCATCAATCCATAATGTCTCATAATCATAATTGAACGACCAATAGTATAATAATCCAGATCACTTTCCAGCAAGTGTCCTCAAAGATTAAGTTCACTCAGTGTGCGCAAGAGTGGGATGTTACATACACCCCCACTTTTTTTAAACTTCGTCCCGAAGTTTCACAATATATAAGTGCCAAAATAAGGTGTATCACATTATGATAAGTCTATCTATAAAAAAAAATGGAAATTGTTGGTGCATATCATATGTGTCCTCCCAGGTCGCCGAGTGCAGACTTGTTGTCCCAGTGGACCTTGAACTGTCTATTGTCTGTTGTCGTAGTTATTGAATGTGATGGTACCTGATGCGATTGGCTCAGTAGTGAGCACACCCTCATCTGATACCTGTAAGGTACTCAATTCAACAACATGAGTAGGATCACTAACATAATGTCTCTAAAAAGAGACATCAAAGACATCATGCGTATGCCTCAAAGAATCAAGCAAGGCTAGTCAAATATGTCGTGACCCTCTCCTTTCCATAATATCTTAGAATCCCCCGAACCTAGGAGATATTTTAGCACCTTTCCAAACTTGATCGAACTCTTATGTGGTTTCACCCACAAGAAGACTTGATCACTAATCTTCATAACTACGATCGACATGATGCGCATCGATACAACTCTAATTTCGATCTTGTTCTTCCTTTATCTTTTGTCTTATATTTTGCATTGATATTCCAATTCTTGGATCGCTTTTGGTCCCACTAGGACACTATCCTCAAGTTGATCCCAACTCAAAGGTGTCTGACATGATCACACATAGAGAAACTCAAAAGGCACAATCTTAATGGTTCTTTGATAACTGTTGTTATATGTGAATTATACCAATGGCAAGAATTATTCCCAATTCTTTTGTTGGCCCATCACGTACATGCATAAGATGTACTGTAAGATTTGGTTTGTTCATTCAATCTTCCCATCTATCTTCGGGTGATATGCAGTACTAAGGTTAAGTTGGGTTGCTAAGGCCTCTTGGAAACTAGTCCAAAATTGTCCAGTAAACATCGATCCTCATTTAGATATAATCCTCCTAGGCATGCCATGCATCCTCATGATATCGCTGATGAAATCTCTATCTAAGTCGGGTGCCTGATGCATCGCATGCATAAGAATAAAATCAACACTCTTCATCAAAGTGTCAACTACCACAAAAATCGAGTCATGTCTCCTTGTCATTAATGGAAATCCAATAATGAAATGCATTGAAATGACCTCCAATTTCGATTCTAGAATAGCGTGTGGTTGTATTAATCCCGTCGGATGTGTATGTTCATCCTTCACCTGCTGACATTCTAGACATATTGCAAGGTAGTTGACTATGTTTTCCTTTATTCCTTTCCATAAGAATAAAGTTTTAAGGTCTTCCCTCATATTCGTGATTCCACGATGATCCATGTACACTTCTCTCTGAGCCTCGTCTAGGATCACACTCCTCAACTCGTCATTGGGAGGTACGTAAATTCAACCTTTAAATCTCAATAATTTGTCATTTTCCATACTAAATCCTTCAAATTTTGGTACCATCATTGTGTTTGGTCCGATAAAATCCTTGACCTCTGTGTAGCAGTGATCGTTCTGCTCTAAAGTGAGAATATTTTCATGTAGATTTTTCTGAAGATAATTCACCGAAAAGATGTGTGGTCTCTACTCAACACATCCGCTATTCTGTTCATTGTTCCATTTATGTAAGTAATCTCAAAATCATACTCGCTAAGTAATTCCGACCAACGTCGTTGTCGCGCATTCAAGTCGCCTTGCATAAAAATGTTTTGTAGACCATAGTGTTCTATGTTTAGTTCGAATTACCATCCAATAAGTTAGTGTCTCCAAACTCTCAAGGCATAAACAATGGCTAAGAAACTCCAAATCGTGCGTTGCATTGTTCCCCACATGCCTTGTCAACTTTCTCGAGATGTACGTGATCACTCGACTGTCTTGCATCAAGACATCGCCTAAGCCTTCCTTGGATACATTAGTTCATCCCAAGAAGTCTCTGTCCATGTTAGGTACCTTTAGTTTCAGTGCCATTATCAATAGCTCCTTGAGCCCCAAAAATTCTTCCGCACATTTCTCGGTCCAAACAATATTTTTGTTCTTCTTCTGCAATTCCGTAATCATATTTTCTATCTTTGAAAAAACCTCAATGAATCTTTGATAGTATCTTGCTAAACCCATGAAGATACACACTTCTAGGAGATTCGTCAGTGCAGGCCATTCCATAATAGCCTTGACCTTTGTTGGATCAATGATGATACCTTCGTCAGAGATGACATGCCCTAAGTAGTGAATCTTTGATTGATAAAATGAGCATTTAGACAATCTCCCATACAATTTGTTCTCTCACAACCACTATAGTACCAAGCACAAGTGTTCGTCATGATCCTCTATCATTTGAGAGTAAATAAAAATATCATCAATGAATACTTGGATGAACTTGTCCAAGTACTTATGGAACACCCCATTCATTAAACTCAAAAATAGCCTGGGGGCATTCATCAGTCCAAAAGGAAAAATAGTAAACTCGTAATGTCCAAACCTCGTCTTAAAGGTGGTCTTAGGGATGTCATCCTCCTTGATCTGTAGCTGGTGATACCCTGATCTCAAGTCGATCTTTGAAAACACCATCGCACCCTTCATCTGATCAAATAGATCATCAATCCTTGGAAACAGATATTGATTCTTTATCATTGCCTTGTTGAATTGACGATAGTCAATGCAGAGTCTCCATGACCCATCCTTATTCTGTATGAATATAACTAGTGCACCCCATGGTGACATACTTCAACGTATAAGTCCCAGGTACAACATATCCTTCACTTTTATTCTCAACTCCTGTAACTTTGGGGTCGACATCTGATAAGGAATTCTTGTTATTGTTTCAGTCCCCAGTTTTAGGTCTATGGTAAATTCCAATTCCCTCTCATGTGGCATCCCAGGTAACTCCTCAGGGAAGAAGTTTGCAAAATCTCTCACCATCAGAAGGTGTTCTAGACCTTCCGCAACACCCTTCTCATTTAACGCAAGGATCACATAAAGCTTACATCCCTTGTGCATGCTATTCCATAGTTGCAAGGAAGAGATGAAACTCATGGAAGCTCCTTGGTTCTGAATTACAATCACACATTTTTGTCCCTTATCATCGACCAAGATAAACCATTTCTCCTTACAGTCGGGTATCGCCTCAGGCAATTCCAGCTAGTCCATACCGATCATGATGTCATAAGATCCTAAGATCGTGATGTACAGGTTGGCCCTGGTAAAAACTATCCCAGGTTAAGGCTACAACCCGTAACATTCCCTCCTACCTTTTTTTTGGCTCCTAAAACCATTTCTACAAGTCTAAACTCATCCCGAACGATTTCCTTTAAATCAGTTCTATATAGTGTTTCCCTAGAAATGAAACTCTCTATAGCACCTGGATATATCAAATACTAATGTTTTGGTCAGCGACAGTGCCTGTCATCTCAATCACAGTCGAGTGGTGTTTTGCCTGACAATTATCCATTATTGGATGAATCCGATGGGACTTACCCAAATCTCCCATGGTAGTCGGTCTAGCTGATCCAGATGCTCTATCGCTCTCCCAGAATCGTTCCTCGAATAGTTCCCATGACACGTCTTTGACTATCATGTTCAATTGTGGTAGGAGCTTATTCCACCATGTAGACCTTCATGTTGGAGGTATAGTCATGAAGTTCAAGAACCTCGCCATATTATCCAACATTGCCTCGGTGGCTACACCATTTGTGGCATCAAAGAAATCTAGAAAATTTGACCTTCTGGAGTTTGTGGTGAATACTAACGGTACTAGTTGGGCTTGCTATGGACCCTTAGGGGTACAGGTGCCCTGGCCTCATTTCAGTACATATGGTGAATCAAGGCCTCTACCAATGTGTGGAAGGACCTTATCTGACAATCATCATCCCTTACAATAATTGAATCCATCCCAAGGGCTTGTTCTTCCCCCATAGAGGTTAGACCCCGAGGGTATGGGAACTTCTGGAGGCGTTGCACCTCCTTCAATGACACCACGCTGCAAACCTCTATGTCATCCTCTAATCAATATCACTACATGGACACATTAAATTTTTATTTAGTGTCAGGTTATTGCTCAAGGGTTTACTGTAGTTGAAAGCATGGTGATCCACAGTCACAAGGTTTAACCCGCTTGGATACCATATGTAACCACCCCAATCGTTAAGACTACATGCAATGCAATGCGAAAGTTTTTTTTTTTTTTTTTAAGACGTAAGGAAACAACGACAATAGTTAAAAAATGCAACTTGATGATGAACACGACACATGCAGATCATAGGTTGGGTTCACCATGGGAAATTAATTCAGAATACAATGAGCAAGGGGATTACAAATAGCATAGGAAATCACGTGCAATAAAGCACATGGAAATGAAATATTCAATCCAGCACAGAAAAATAGCATGTGTAACTTAAATTTAATTGCAAGTAACAACTTTAATAGCGTACCTCAGCCAAATGTGAATGCTCCAAAGTTGTTATCCCGCACATGCTCCATCCATCTCCCTCTTTCTAACCAATGTGACCTCAGCAGTACCTCCCAGCCAATGATAGGTGTAATCCTCTTCCCCCTAAGCCCCCCCAGCTTCAAAGGGGCCACACACACAATACCAGAGAATTGCTAGCACCCATCTTGCCTCGCAAGGTTGAGCTACCACTCTTTGCCCGAGATGGGTATCCCAACTCCCACAAGAGAAAGCTCAGTCAAGATAAAAATTCAACAGTGTAATGTTACGCAAAAAGATCAGACCCATAGTCCTCCTCCTCCATCCTTTTTATAGAGTTTTTAAGTAATTAGTTTCCAAAATTTCCATTAAATTCCTTTTTCATTAATTTAATTAGGAATAAACTTCCCCATACACATGTCACCCACCCCTAGTTGCACCATAAAATTAATTTGATTAATTATTTAATTATTCCTATTTCCCTCACGCACCTAAAATCATTCCTAAAAATTCTCCTTGGTGTCCCAATATTCCCTTACAAATATTAAATGAATTATGCCTTACTTAATTCCTAGTTGAGTTCATAAATAGCAAGTTCTGAAGGGAATACTCCTTACTAAGTTAGACATTCAACTTTTTCTTTATGTTTACCCTTTTCTTTAAGTTTCCCCTTTTTCCTTAAATTTCCTATTTCTTTTAAGTTTCCCTATTTTTCCTTTTTAGCTAAAAATCAATTTAGCAAGTGTAAATAAAACAACCATTTACCCTTTTTCTTATTTAATTAAAAATTAATTTAGCAAGTGTAGATGAAACAACCATTAAAATTGAATTTAATAAATAATTTGAATTTCTTACCCCCGTTCTTGTTACATGTTTATTTAATATTATTATTTTTTTTGACCACATGTTCTACTTAAACCTAGGTTTAATTTCACTAGGTTGGGTGACATTTTCATTATGGAAAATATGTTTTTAAATATTATTTATCACATGATTCATTTTAAGGTCGACTAGATTTATTTGGTTAACAATTAAAATCATGACATGCCCTTCAGGACGCACTACATGATGCAAGGGTGTCACCTGCCTCCTTTCGTTTTCCTTGCATGACGTTCCCTTCAGGATGCACGATGTTCTCCAAGGTTGCCACTTGCCTTGTTCCCTTTTCCTTTGACGACGTTTCCTTCATGACGCACTACGTGCTCCAAGGGCGCCACTCGCCTCTTGACTGACTTTGGTAGACATAAAAAACCCCCATAGTCAATACTCCCCCAAGTGATCTTGTGGGAGACTAAGAGCCTCTAAGGAATAAGGCTCCTAGCTTATTGTGTGCCCATTAGAATCATCATGAGAGACTGTCACAGTCTTCCCTCACAACATTGTGGGTCTTCTCTAACTAGGTAATCGTTAACCTACAGTTCAAGCCATGGAAGGAATTCTAGTGGGATGTGGTAGGGCTATTGTCCACACCTTTCCCTCAAGTATCTGGTTGTCCGGCATGACCCCTCTACTCCACATGTGAGTCCATTTGGTAATCTATCGTCAACTTGTATCCATCAATGAATCATGTCATCAACAATAATCAATCATCATAACATCTAATCATATGTACATGTGTCACATCAATAAAATTCAAACCCAACAGTTCTCTCCCTAACTCAATCCAGAGTCCAAGGGTTTTCATTGATGCCTCTGCATCCTCAATGTCCAAAGTCCTGCACAATCAGGAGAACCCAATCAATAGCATCTGTCTATGTGAATAAAATAGATAACATATTGTCAATCCATAATGTCTCATAATCACAATCGAACGACCAATAGTATAATAATCCATATCACTTTCCAGCAAGTGTCCTCAAAGATTAAGTTCACTCAATGCATGCAAGAGTAGGATGTTACATACACCCCCACTTGTTTTAAAATTCCTCCTGAAGTTTCACAGTAAATAGGTTTCAAAATAAGGTGTATCACATTAGCATAAGTCTATCTATCAAAAAAAATGTAAAGTATTGGTGCATATCATATGCGTCCTCCCAGGTCACCAAGTGTGGACTATTTGTCCCACTAGACCTTGAACTGATTTATTGTTCGACATCATAGTTTTTGAATGTGATGGTACAGGATGCAGATTGGATCAGTCATGAGCACACCCTCATCTGATACATGCATGGTACTCAAGTCAACAACATGAGTAGTATCGCTAATGTAATGTCTCAAAACAGAGATGTCAAATACATCATGCATATGCCTCAAAGAATCAAGCAAGGCTAGTCAAATATGTCGTGACACTCTCCTTTCCAAAATATCTTAGGATACCCTGAACCTAGGAGAGAGTTTAGCACCTTTCCAAACTTGATCAAACTCTTATGTGTTTTCACCCACAAGAAGACTTGATCGCCAATCTTCATAACTATGATTGACATGATGCGCATCGATATAACTCTACTGTCGATCGTGATATTCCTTGATCTTTTGTCTTATAGTTTGCATTGATATTCCATTTCTTGGATTGCTTCTGGTCCCACCATGACACTATCCTCAAAAAGATCCCAACTCAAAGGCATCTGACATGGTCGCATGGAAAGAAGCTCGAAAGGCACCATCTTAATGGTTCTTTGATAACTATTGTTATATAGGAATTCTACCACTGGGAATAATTCTTCCCAATTCTTCTATTGGTTCATCACGTACATGCACAACATGTCCTGTAAGATTTGGTTTGTTCGTTTGGTTTTCCCGTCTGTCTTTGGGTGATACGCAGTACTAAGGTTAAGTTAGGTTCCCAAGGCCTCTTAGAAACTAGTCCAAAATTTTCCAATAAACATCGATCCTCGATCGGATATAATCCTCTTAGGCATTCCATGCAGCGTATTGATATCGTTGATGAAATCTCTAGCTAATTCGGGTGACTGATACATCGTACACACAAGAATAAAATCAACACTCTTCATCAGAGTGTCGACTACCACAAAAATCGAGTCATGTCTCCTTATCCTCAATGGAAATCCAATAATGAAATCCATTGAAATCACCTCCCATTTCGATTCTCTAATAGTGTTTGGTTGTCTTAATCTTGTCAGATGTCTATGTTCATCCTTCACCTGCTGAAATTCCAGACATATTGCAAGGCAGATGACTATGTTTTTCTTCATTCCTTTCCCAAAGAATAAGTTTTTAAGGTCTTCCCTTATATTCATGATTTCAGGATGATCCATGTACACTTCTCTCTGAGCCTCGTCTATGATCACATTCCTCAACTCGTCATTGGGAGGTACACAAATTCAACCTTTAAATCTCAATAATATGTTGTTGTCCATACTAAATCCTTCAAATTTTGGTACCATCATTATGTTTTCTCTGATAAAATCCTTGACCTCTTTGTACCAGTCATCATTGTGCTCCAAAGTGAGAATATTTTGACATAGATTTGTCTGAAGATAATTCACTAAAAATATGTGTGGTCTCTACTCAACACATCTTCTACTCTTTTCACTATTCAATTTATGTAAGTAATCTCAAAATCATACTCGCTAAGCAATTCTGACCAACGTCGTTGTCGCGCATTCAAGTCGCCTTGTGTAAAGATTTTTTGTAGACCATAGTGGTCCATTTTTAGTTTGAATTCCCATCCAATAGGGTAGTGTCTCAAAACTCTCAAGGCATAAACAATGGCTAGCAAACTCCAAATCTTGTATTGCATAGTTCTCCTCAAGCCTTGTCAACTTTCTCAAGATGTACGTGATCACTCGACTGTCTTGCATCAAGACTTTGCCTAAGGCTTCCTTGGATACATTAGTGCATACCAAGAAGTCCATGTCCATGTTAGGGGCCTTTAGTTTTGGTGCCATTGTCAGCAGCTCCTTGATCCCCCAAAATTCCTTTGCACATTTCTCGGTCTAAACAAAATTCTTGTTCTTCTTCTGCAATTTCGAAATCGGATTTTTTATCTTTGAAAAACCCTCAATGAATCTTCGATATTATCCTACTAAACCCATGAATATACACACTTCTAGGACATTCATCAGTGCATGCCATTCCATAATTTACTTGACCTTTATTGGATCCATGATGATACCTTCACTGAAGATGGCATGCCCCAAGTAGTGAATGTTCGATTGATAAAATGAGCATTTATACAATATCCCATACAATTTGTTCTCTTGCAAACACTGTAGTACCAAGAACAAGTGTTCAACATGCTCCTCCATCATTCAAGAGTAAATAAAAATATCATCAATGAATACTGGACGAACTTATCCAAGTACTCGTGGAACACCCCGTTCATTAAACACAAAAATCCTTCGGGGGCATTCATCAGTCCAAAAGGAAAAACAGTAAACTCGTAATGTCCAAACTTCATCTTAAAGGTGGTCTTAGGGATGTCATCCTCCTTGATCTGTAGCTGGTGATACCCTGATCTCAAGTTGATCTTTGAAAACACCATCACACCTTTCATCTGAACAAACAGATCATCAATCCTTGGAAACAGATATCGATTTTTTATCGTTGCCTTGTTCAATTGACAATAGTCAATGCAGAGTCTCCACAAACCATCCTTATTCTATATGAATATAACACGAACCCCATGGTGACATACTTGGACATATAAGTCCTAGGTACAACAAATCCTTCACTTGCATTCTCAACCCCTATAACTCTGGGGTTGACATCCGATAAGGAATTCTTACTATTGGTTCATTCCCAGGTTTTAGGTCTATGGTAAATTCTAATTCCCTCTTAGGCAGAATCCCAGGTAACTCCTTAGGAAAGAAGTCCGCAAACTCTCTCACCACCAGAAGGTGTTCTAGACCTTCTGCTACACCATTCTCATTTAATGCAAGGATCACATAAATCTTACATCCTTTGTGCATGCTCTTCCGTAGCTGCAAGGAAGAGATGATCCTCAGGGAAACTCCCTAGTTCTGTTCTAAAATCATGCATCTTTGTCCCTCATCATCGACCAAGATAAACTGTTTCTCTTTACAGTAGAGTATCACCTCAGGTGATTCCAACCAGTCCATACCAATCACAATGTCATAAGATCCTAATATCGTGATGTACATGTTAGCCCTGGTGAAAACTATACCAGGTTAAGGCTATAACCCGTAACCTTCCCTCCAACCTTTTTTTTGGCTCCCAAAACCATTTCTAGAAGGCTAAATGCATCCTGAATTATTTCCTTTACCTTAATTATATATAGTGTCTCCCCATAAATGAATCTCTCTATAGAACCTAGATATATCAAATACTAACGGTCTGATCAACGATGATACCTGACGTCTCAATAACAATCGACTAGTGTTTTTCTTGATAATTATTCATCGCTGGATGAATCCAATGGGACTTGCCCAAATCTCCCATGGTAGTCGGTCTGACTGATCCAAATGCTCTATTCCTCTCACAGAACCGTTCCTCGAATAGTTCCCATGACATGTCTTTGACTATCATGTTCAACTATGGTAGGATCATATTCCACCATATAAGAGTGATTCTCTCTAGATGAAAGACCACCATGCGGACCTTCATGTTGGAGGTATAGTCATTAATTTCAAGCACCTCTCCATATTATCCGACCATGCCTCGGTGGCTACACAGTCCGTGGCACCAAAGAACTCGAGAAAATTTGACCTTCCCAAGTTCGCGATGAATACTAACAGTACTAGTTGGGTGTGGTATGGACCCTTAGGGGTACAAGAGCCCTGGTCTCGTATTAGTACAGATGGTGAATCAAGGCCTTAGAAAATATATGGAAGGACCTTATCAGACCATCATCATCCCTTAAAACAATCGACTCTAGCCCAAGGGCTTGTTCTTCTCGCATAGAGGTTAGACTCCAAGGGTATAGGAACTTCTGGAGGCATCGCACCTCCTTCCACAACACCACGCTATGAACATTTGTGGCATCCTCTAATCAAGATCACTACATGGACATGTTAAAGTTTTAATTAGCACTAGGTTATTACTCAAGTGTTTACTATAGTGGAAAGCATGGAGATCCACAGTCATAGGGTCAAACCCACTCTAATACCATATGTAATGACCCCAATCATTACGACTACATGCGATGCAATGCAAAATAAATTTTTGTTTTTTTGAAGACGGAAGGAAAGAACGACAACAGTTAAAAAAATGCAACTTGACGACAAACACGACACATGAAGATCATAGGTTGGTTTCACCATGGGAAATCGATTCAGAATACAATGAGCAAGGGGATTACGGATACTGTAGGAAAGCACCTGCAAGAAAGCACATGTCAATGAAATATTCAACCCAGCACAGAAAAATAGCATGCGTAACTTAAAGTTAATTGAAACAAATTTAATAGCGTACCTTAGCCAAATGTGAATGCTCCAAAGTTGTTATCCCGCACACACTTCGTCCAGCTCCCACTTTCTAAATGATGTGACCTTAGCGGTACCTCCCAACCAATTCTAGGGGTACTGTTCTTCCCCCTAAGCCCCTTGAGCTGCAAAGGGGCCAGACACACAATAACAGAGAATTGCTAGCACCCAACTTGCCTCACAAGGTCGAGCTACCACTCGCTACCGGAGATAGGTATCCCAACTCCCACAAGAGAAAGCTCAATCAAGATAAAAATTCAGCAACGTAACGTTACGCAAAAAGATTAGACCCATACTCCTCCTCCTCCATCCTTTTTATAGAGTTTTTAAGTAATTAGTTTATGACATTCCCATTAAATTACTTTTTCATTAATTTAATTAGGAATAATCTCCCCCATACACATGTTACCCATCCCCTAGTTGCACTATAAAATTAACTTTATTAATTATTTAATTATTCTTATTTCCCTCACCCACCTAAAATCATTCCTAAAAATGCTCCTTGGTGTCCCAATATTCCCTTACAAATCTTAAATGACTTATTCCTTACTTAATTCCTAGTTGAGTTCATAAATAGCAAGTTCCCAAGGGAATATTCCTTACTAAGTTAGACATTTAACTTTTTCTTTATGTTTCCCCTTTTCTTTGAGTTTCCCCTTTTTCCTTAAATTTCCTATTTCTTTTAAGTTTCCCTCTTTTTCCTTTTTAACTAAAAATCAATTTGCCAAGTGTAGATAAAACAACCATTTACCCTTTTTCTTCTTTAATTAAAAATTAACTTAGCAAGTGTAGATGAAACAACCATTAAAATTGACTTTAATAAATAATTTGAATTTCTTACCCCCCTTCTTTTTACATGTTTATTTATTATTATTATTTTTTTTTGACCACATGTTCTACTTAGACCTAGGTTTAATTTCACTAGGTTGGGTGACATTTTAATTAGGGAAAAATTGTTTTTAAATCTTACTTATCACATCATTCATTTTAAGGCTGACTAGGTTTATTCACTTAAGCCTTAAAATCGTGACGTTCCCTTCAGGACACACTACGTTCTCCAAGGGTACCACCCTACTTCTTTCATTTTCCTTGCGTGATTTGCCCTTCAGGACGCACTATGTGGTCCAAGGGTGCCACTCACCTCCTTCCCTTTTCCTTGCATGACATTCCCTTCAGGATACACTACATGCTCCAAGGGTGCCACTTGCCTCTTGAATGACTTTGGTAAACATAAAAAACCCCTGGAGTCAATACTCTACCAGGTGATCTTGTGCGAGACTAAGGGCCTCTAAGGAATAAGTCCCATGCCTTATTACATGCCCCTTAGAATCATCGTGAGCGACTGTCACAATATTTTGTCACGTCATCGTGGGTCTTCATAAACTAGGTAATCGTTAACATACAGTTTGAGCCACAACGAGAGTGCTAGTAGGTTGTGGTAGGGATGCTGTCCACAACTCTCCCTCAAGTCTCTGGTTGTCCTGCATGACCCCTCTACTCCACATGTGAGTTTTCTCGAAAATATATCATCAGCCTCCATCCATCAACGAATCATGTCGGAAATAATAATCAATCATCATAACATATAATCATATGTACATGTATTACATCAATAACATTCAAACCCAACATTCCTCTCCCTGACTTGGTATAGAGTACAAGGTGTTTCATCGATGCCTCTGCATCCTCAATTTCAAAAGTCCTCCACACTCACGAGAACCTAGTCAATAGCACATCTCTATGTGAATACAACAAAATAACATATCATCAATCCATAATGTCTCATAATCATAATCAAATGACTAGTAGTATAATAATTCGGATCACTTGCCAGCAAGTGTCCTCAAAGAATAATTTCGCTCAATGCACGCAAGAGCAGGATGTTATAGTTTACAAACGAATCTTTAGTGAACTCTCTTCTATACGAATTTTAGATGGTGTTCCATCATTATATAGTTTCCAAAATCATATATAAGTGACACAACCACATAAAAGTAAAAAAGGTTATACATTTATGAACATCACTTTTCACCTTAAAAAATTATTGAAATAATAATTATAATAATCGTGTATTTATATAATGAAAAACAAACATAACTAGATTTAAGATTATCTATTTTCAAAGTAAAAATTCTATTGATAACAGATAAATTTTAAAAGGTTCATTTTATTATTTGAATTATTTTTTATATATAGAATATATGATATGCTAAATTATCTATATCAAAATATGTTGATGCATAGAAGTGATAAATCTTAAAATTAAAATAATATTTAAATAGTATTTTTCTATTAAACTATATATATATAATTTGGTAAAAGAGAAAACAAATATATAATTTTTTCCTTTATTCATAAAATATATATATATATATATATATATATATAATTGATACAACACACAAATGTGTAATTTTAATTTTGTAAAAGCATAGACTCTTTGTATTTGTACATTATCATTTATGTAAAGTCAACAATACCAAACAAAAACTATATATTTACAAAGAGTCATACAAAATGATGTATGCAAATAATATCCATAATTAAATGAGAGTTTTTGTTAGTTACATGATGTATACGAAACTCATGTATAAAACATATAATTTGAGAGTTTTTGTTAGTTACATGGTGTATACAAAACTCGTGCCTAAAAAATGTAATTTGAGAGTTTTTGTTATTTACATGGTGTATACCAAACTCATGCCCTAAAACATATAATTTGAAATAGATGCATGCAAATTATAATTTATTTTTTTTAATTAAAGAGTTTATACAAAGACTATACCTAAAATATATAATTTAAAATAGTTACATGCAAAGGGTAAATATGTAACAAAAATATAGATAAGTAATATTAAAAAAAAAATGGTTTTTTTAATTTATAATTTAAATGAAATCTAAACATAAAAATATTTAAAAAAAATATTTGCATATGTGAGAAACCTAAATATATGCAATAAAAATATAAATAAGTAATATTAAAAAAAAATAGTTTTTTTAATTTATAATTTAAATGAAATCTAAACATAAAAATATTTAAAAAATAATATTTGCATAGGTGAGAAACCTAAATATCATATCTCAAGCTAAAAGTGAATATTAAATACCCATAACATATAATAAAAATTACCATGAACACCTAACAAAAATCCATATGGTTATAGCTCACAAGATTTACTATACATCGAATCCACACAATTTAAACTTCTTGCCTAAAATATTCATGCAAACATGCAATAATTGAAGTAATTCATGGATTTCCAAATAGATTGAGGTGTAATGTGAAAATGTAGTGGTTCAACGACCCATTACTTAGGGATTTCTTTCATTTTTGGTGAAGTTCTTCATTTACATTTTAAAAAAATATTCACACTATCTTCATAATAAATACATTCGATAAAAATAAGGTTGTAATAATACATTAAAGAGGGAATAATATATGTGATATCATGGATGCCTCGAGATTCCTCTGAAAACATTTAGGGTTTCAGATGTCGGCCTCCATGGCATCTAGTTCAATAGAACGTGACCCCCCTCAACCCCCTCTGCCCCCTGATCTCACAACGTTCCAAGCCTTGCTTTCCTTTTAAGCAAAATCTGCTAAGGGAACTCCTCAGTCTCATTTTGTAAAAAACCTAGACAAGATTCCAAAAGTCCTTGTTCACTCCCCTTTATGGAGACATTTCACCCTTTGATTGGCTAAAAATGGACTGATTGGGAAATTTACGGGACTCCATCCATCCCTGAAAGAAATGGCACAATGGTTGGATCATATTTAGAAGAAAACGATAAAAGGGAAGCTCTCATCTACATTTTGTGGTAAGGGTTTCTACGTTTTCCTCTTAGAAAATAAAGCAGATAGAGATTTTATCTTTAGGAATGACCCATACTTCATGGGTACTCGAGGTATGTACTTGAATAAATTTACTCCAGAATTCAGTCCTGAGAATGATATTCCTTCAGCGGTTCCATTTTGGGTCACATTTCCCTTCTTACCCCTTCATTGTTGGAATGACGAAACAATAAAAAATATAGGCAACAAACTGGGAAGGTTCATCGATTAGGCTAATCCTTGAGATGGTCTATAATCATGCACACATATTTTTGTAGAAGTAGACCTGAAGAAAGGTCTTCTAGAATCAATCCAACTAAATTTATATGGGTGGTCATAAATTCAAACAGTGGACTACAAACAACCCCCTTTTAAGTGGAAATCCTGCCATGAGAATGGGTATTTCACGAAAAACTGCCCCAAGGTGATCCATGAGAATCCTAAAAAAATGCACCAGAACAATGGTAGCCATAAAAAAGAAAGAAAGCGATGAAAAAGGAAGGAAACCAACAACAAGAAAGGAAAAACAAATTGAGGCCCCCCTCGCCAAGTAAAGTGAAATCCCCAATACAAAATTATGATGAAGAAAAAAGTAGAAAAGACAAATACGATCCCCTCAGAAACTTAGAAGTGGAGTTGATATGCTCAAAATAAAATACAGAATAAATCCAACCAGTTCAAGATCCTGATCTCACGTTGCCCCGAGTGGACCCTGATCAGGAGCCCCATGAACATATTCCATTGTAGGAAGACAATAGACAGGAAGACTCAAGAGAAGAGATGGATATGGAACTCATAAAAAATGATAGAACTATGAAAACAAGAAGGAAAATCAATAAAAATAGAAGGGAAAAAGACACCAACCAGGACAAGGATCTAGGAGCCCAACCAACACTGGAGGAAATTCTGAGAAAAGAAGGAAAAAGTGGGAAATCTCTAGCAACAAAGGAACAATCTCAACTCACGAAAGGGGGGGCAACAAAACACACTAGTAAATAATGAATGTTGTCTCTTGGAATTGCAGAGGACTGGGACAGAGGAAAAAAAATAAGCCATGGGAAAACTAATCAGAACAAAAAATCCCCATATCCTCCTAATATAGGAAACAAAACTGCAGGGAGTTGAGGCCCTGTGAGAAATGAAGCAAATTTGGAAAATAAGTTGTGGATCGGTGTAAATGAAAGAGGTGCATCAGGAAGGATCTGCATGATTTGGAGCATACAACTCTTAAGATAATAAAAAATAGTTGAATCTACACACTGGATGCTAGTCAAACTAAAGAATCTTCATTCAGGTATAATCTACCCTATTTGTAATGTTTATATGCCTAGTAATTATTGGGAAAAAATGGAGTGTTAGGACTCTTGATTGAAAATTAAAGAGCTAGGAGCCCAAGACAATTGCATAATAGTAGGGGATTTTAACAAAACCCTATATCAAGGGGAAATGAAAGGAGGAACCATTGTAAGAGAACCATTTAGGGAACAAATGGAGGATCTAATCTCAAAACTAGATATGTTTGATGTTCATTCCTCTAAAGGGAAACTCACTTGGAGAAATAAAAGGATAGGGGTAGGGCACATAGCTTCCATACTTGATCATTTTCTCATTCGTAGCTCTTTACTCCTCTACCCACTTAACATTTCCTCTCAGATTATGCCTTGGGGTATTTCAGATCATCGTCCAATAGCCCTCTCCATTGAAAAAGCATAAAATCTTGGACCCATTCCCTTCAAATTCAATCCAATTTGGTTGGAGTCCCCGGATTTCCTCCCCCTAGTTTCCTCAATCTGGTCAACCTAGGTGAATGGAACCCCTTGTGTACATCTGGGAGATAAAGATAAAAAAGGAAAAAAAATAAAAATAAAGGACTACGTTAAAGTCTCCTACCACAACACAAGACGAGAAGTGGAAAGATATAAAAAGAAGCTAGAAGTTCTACAGGAGGAAATTGAAACTAGTGAAATTCAAACAAGACATTTAGTACAGGATAAATATCACTTTCAAAATTATTTAAGGGCACTCCATAATGAAGAAAAGGAGTGGAGACTCAAATCCAAAGATTTGTAGCTCCAAGCGGGGGACAAAAATACTTCCTTTTTCCATAAGTAGGCCAAAGCAAGACAGCACAAAAACATAGTGGAGGAAATAAAAATAACCATAGGACTCTTAGTCAATTCCTTCGAGGAGATAAAAAAGGAATCCTCATGTCACTTCAAAAATATCTAGATGCAATATGTAGTAGCTAACATAGAGAAGAGTATTCAATTCATGGAGTAGATACTATAGATGATAAAGAAAGAGAATAACCGAAAATTGAATAAGGTGGTAACATAAGCGGAAGTTAAATAAGTTGTCTACAAATTTGATCCCAACAAAGCCCCATGTCGGATGACTTCACTCTCCATTTATATTGAAACTGTTGGGAAATAATTAAAAAGGATTTACTTTGTATGATCAGATATTTCCAAATTACTTGCAAGTTAGGAGGAGCCACCAATACATCTTTTCTTTCCCTAATTCTGAAAGTAAAAAATGGTAACTCATTTGACCAGTTTCGTCCCACCTCTCTTTGTAATGTCTCCTACAAAATCCTAACAAAATTATAGAAAACATAATAAAGAAATTGCTCCCACAAATCATTCTTCCAAATAAAGGGGGCTTTGTGGCTCATAGGTAAATTTGGGACAACAACATTCTTGTGCAAGAGGACATTCACACTAGTGTTACGAACAAAGAAAAATGAATGATAATTAAAATCGATATGGAAAATTCATTTGATCGAGTGAAACACAAGTTCCTTTTTGATGTGCACAGAAAATTTGGTTTCAATAACTCCTTTGTCTCTTGGATTGGGGCCTGGATTTCATCCCACTAGATAGTGCCCCTAATAAATGGGCACCCATCTTCGCTCATCCAAGTCACAAGAGGACATTGACAAGGATTCCCACTCTCTCCAATGGTGTATATCATCATGGAAGAAACTATGAATAGAATATTGGAACATGAAAGAGTCACCAGAAATATCTCAAGGCTGAAAATAGCTAGGTGTGTCAGAAGGATAAATAAATCGCAGTTTTTTGACAACAATATTCTTCTTGGAGGAGCCTCACAAACTATGGCTAGAATATTCAAGCTAGTTCTGTACCAATATGAAATATCCTCTTGGGGTCTTAACAGTAAGCACAAAATCCAAATTTATTCTTGGAACATAAAATCTTGTATAATGGCCAGAATTTCCAACATCCTACAATTCTCCTTCTCAAGAGACTGGAACTATTTCAAGTAGCTTGGCACCCACATCAGTATCAAATCCCTTCTTGGAGAGGCATGGCATGTGGTCCTACAAAAAATCAAGGACCAATTCAAAATTTGGGGACCAATTTGGTTGAACTCAATTGGCAGGGTAGTATTAATAAAGTCAATCCTATCCTCCTTTCTAATCTTCTAGTTTTCCACCCTCTATGATCCTGTGGGAATCAAAAAATAAATGGCCAAAATTATCAGGAAATTTATTTTTCAACAGAAAAAAGACAATGGTAAAAAATTCCACATGGTAAATGGTGCAAACCCCCTTCACTCAAAAGGGCCGCTTGACCTCTCGGTCTTGGATCGTTCACAACACTGAGTTGGAGCGACTCCTTCGGTCCCTGTGGCACCTGAAACAACTCTACGCACACACATAGGTCTCTTCCTCAAGTGACCACAACTATGACCATGGGTCTATCTCCTTGCAACTCATACTTCAAGGATTTATCTAACTCTCCCTTCGCTTAATCCCGAAACACACTTTTCCGAACCTCCGAACTGCTGCCACACATCTCCTCAAATTCACCAACCCCACAAGGGTTTGGGTTTCGTGACTTTTTTAAACTCCAAGTCTCTCGCTACAAACTTCCGGGTTCCTGATTCCCAAACTCCTTAATCCACTACCACATATTCCTCCCACGATCAATGACTAGGATTTAGATCATGACTTCAGACTTCGCGATTTCTCTTCGTTGAGTCTTCAAAATTTTCGAACTCTGAAGTACCGAAACACTCCATGGATATCCTCCTCATAGCTTTAGCAGATCTTAGGGTCCGGAATCATTCGACTCCCTCTGAGAAGGAATATCATTCACTGACATTTAGTGAAGACTTCAAGGACTTCTCTCCTTGGATATTTCCACCGATCCCCCTCCTGAACTTAACTTACTTCACTAATTTTCTTGTGAATGGAATCATGCTACTTCTCCTAAGCTTTCGAGTCTAAAAACTATGTCACACAGTCCTTGCGAACATCATTACACTCCTTGTGCAAATTCTAACCTTGTACAATGTCTAACGTAAACAGATATTCAGAAAATAACAGAAAAGATACAATGGGAAATACAAACATTACACAGATATTTTTCCCCTGGAAACCCAAACTAAGAAAACCAACATATATTATATTCATTCATTGTGTTACATTGTTTACAATACAATATACATATAGGATCCAGCGGCATCCAAAACCCTAACCCAATGACCTAGATTATTCCAAAACCCTAATTCCTTAACCAAAAATAGAAAACCATTGGCAAAAACCATGTGTCGAAAAAGCCATCTAAATACATGACACGTTTCCTGAGGCAGAAAAAAATTTATGGGGGCGCTACCCTCAAACCCCTGTGCAGGGGGATCCACCCCCCTATGTGCCCAACACATATGCTCAAACACTAATACTCATGCAAAGAATATAACACATACTCAACATTCTCCCACGTGTTGTTTTGTTTGCATACAGGGGGTTACAAGGTTACATAGTCAAAAATCCAGGGCAACAATGCCCATGGATCCTCTACACCAATAAAACTTCTCAGTGCTCATAGATTTTGTTAACGAGTCTACAATATTCTTCAAAGTTTCCACCTTCATCAGTGATACTTTACTTTCTTCAATCATGTCTCTCACAAACTGATATTGAACATCAATGTGCTTTGTCGTTGAATGATAAGAAGGGTTCTTCGCCAAAAAAATTGCACTCTGACTGTCACACTCTATCCTTACAGCTTGTTGTACTAACCCAATACCTAAACACAATATTTGTAACCATATTACTTCCTTACTTGCATGAGTGG
>JASDQU011027409.1:32264-42695 GCA_032191745.1 Picea mariana | reverse complement strand
ACAGTGAACAGAAAACACATAACACAACAAATGATAAAGGAGTTCACCCCTCTCTTGGGCTACATCTCCTGGTCCAGCTTCCAATGGATCTTTTGTATTATTTTCTCAAAGTGATAAAAAATGTGATTTACAATGCTCAAAATGACAAATAGACAGCTCCAATGGCTTCAGAACGTCCAAAAACCCCTAGCTGGGTTTTTTTGGCACCTTGTTTGGCCAAAAATTGAAGAAGATAGGCTTCCTGGAAGTCCCCCTTCAAACTTGTTGTCTCTGCATCGACAAATTGCACCCTTGTTGGCTCAACCTAGCCCCCACACGCATTTAAGCGTTAAAACTCAGCACCGGGCACAACCGCACAAATGATGCAAATTGTAGGATGGTTACGGGTGCACCTAGCCCCTAACTGCCAAGGCCGAGGTCATGTGGCCCATGTGACCACGCGCAAACTCAAATGGGGCTCCATCCCAAAGGCGAATAGTAAAGAGACAAGTGGCAGGTCGTTGGTTTTAAAAACCGTTTAAACCACATTCAAAACCAAATCGCACACACCAACCGGTGTTCATGGTACCCACAGTATGGTCATATGTTATTGTATTATGCGACCGGGAGCTGGGGCTAATCCCCAGCCCAGACCCCCGCCAACTATTAAACAATTTGAACTTAAATTTATATAAAACCATACATATAATAAGCAATACAATGGGGCACATTGGCAACTCAGACTTTGCAAAGACTATACATGTGGGTGGAGGTCACGGGGTCGAATTTGGTGGACTCCAATAAAATTTTATACAAGAAACCAATAACAGGGTGCCACGTGGCACAGTACAACCAACCAAATACTGCCATGTGTCGCAATATCATTCATCCACATCTACCAACTGTCTACCACTCAACACTTCCACGTGTCGTACGGACTACCACGTCAGTAGCCGTATGGACTGTACAGACTGTACAGTGAGCATCCCCTTTTTTTTTGCCTGTTTGTCATTTTGAACATAATGCGATATCTCTCGCTCCTGACGTCCGTTTGAACTCAAATGAGTTGCGTTGGGTTCGTAACAATGAGGCCTATGCTCCTGTTCAATTTGAAGCGATTCCAAGCACTTTGAATTTTTGAGCAAAATTTGATCCCCTGGATCACAGTACGACCTCTTGCTCAAGGATATTCGATTATGGAGCCAATCAACTCTCTGATACTTTGATGGTATCATTTTTCAATTAAATGCAGACTCCTTTGACTTTTGGGTGCAAGTCTAATGGTATTCGTGACCTTCCACTTTTTAGCTTGCGAAATCTCCAGGTTTGGATGCTATCTCCTTTTCTAGTGAGCCCCTTCCTTGATATGACCTTGGGAGATGGCCTTACGTAACCACATTATTACAGACATGACCAAGGGTGGTTTGAAACCAAACTACTTTTTTCCCCGAAAGTCACCTTGGGCCTCCACATGTCCTTTCTTCAAAACAGTGGTTTGGATTGCGGCCCGCCCTCAAATTTTTAAAGTTCGCATACATTCATTCCCCGCAATGCGATGGGAGCGTCGATCTCCTAATATTGACGATATTGTCTGAATTGACAGTTCATACCTGCCCTTTTCAAATCCATGGACCAGATCTACCCCTCCTAAATCAACGAACATGATCTCCTTCGTGATTTTAGACTTCATACTTTTAAATTATCAAACCTTGCTTTCCTCCATACATCAATCTTTCGGAGTTGGCGATCTACTAAAACCTGTCCTCCTAAATCAATGACCCTGATCCTACTTTGGGAATTTTACCTTTCAACTAGATCAACGGTCCTGATTCCTTCTTCTCGATCGACGGTCGATATCTCCTTTGGGTCTCCAAATTTCTGAGATCTCAAATATCAAACTTCACCCTTTTTCCCAATGGCTTTTATCTGAAGGCTATAATCCACTAGCGCGTTTCCTCTTAATCTGAGGATCGAGGATTACTTCAGGTCTTTACCCAAAGTTCACAGATTCATGCCACATCCCTTTTGAACTTCGACGACATAGATTCACTTCGAGCGATCCGAAGCCTGATATTTACTTTGGCGATTTGACGATTCATATTCACTTCGATTGATCGGACAATTGAGATTTACTTCAGATTTTCGGCTCTCCAGGCTTTGGAAATCTGAAGTCTGAAACTTGCCTCCTCCTTTTCTCATGGTATATTATGAATCATATTCACTTGGGTGATCTAAAACTTGAGGTTTACTTCAGATGATCTGACAGTTCATATCTGCTTCAGATGGTCGGATGATTCAGATTTTACTTTAGCTCTTCGACTCTCCAGACTTTGGAAATCTCAATTCTCAACTGAGAAATTCCAATGAAATTTACTGAGAGCTCGTGATATGTTGACAAGTGTCCCCACATAGATCGATGTCTCTCATCACTTCGGCTATTCGAGCTTCAGGTGTTTCAAATCTCAACTGAAAACCCTCGAATAGATTTCCTGAAACTGCTGATCTACTGACACGTAACTCCTGGTGATCAACGATCACAATCCTACTTCAGCTATTTAAGGTTATAATCCACTAACGCATGTCCACTTGATCTAACAATCAAGCATTACTTCAAGTCTTTACCTGGAGTCCACATACTCATGCCACATGTTCTCCAGATATGACAGTTCAGATTGACTTCAAATGATCCGATGGTTGACGTTTACTTCAGGTCTTTAAATGGAATCCACAGATTCACACCACTTGTCCTGTGGATATAACGATCGAGATCTACCTTGGCCCTTCGGTGTTTCGGCTCTTTGGTGCTTCGAATATTCGGCACTTTGGTGCTTCGGCACTTCGATGCTTCAACACTTCGGGCTTTGGGAATTTCAATTTTCAATCTGAAACTCTCGAGGTGATTTATCTAAAGTCTATGATCTGTCATCATGTGTTCCCCCTTGGATCTGATGACTGTTGATCCTTTGAAATCTGATTGAACAACCATTGTTTCTCTTCCTCCGGAGCTTCAGATTTCTTCCAACTTACAATATTTCTTTGTACTCGAAGGATTCAACCTTTTCTTTTCCTATGGGTACATCTCTTGGACTTCATCTGCACACCTGAAATTTGTATCTCTTCTAAGCTTGATCTCTTTGAGGATTTCTATTTCCAACACACTCCTTGCATTTCAAGGATCTCGTCAAAATTAGATCGAAAGTAGATGATGATCGATGATTCACAGTAATTATGGGGCCTCAACATGCGTGCTCTTTATCAAAGATCCCAACCTTCGCAATGTTCACCCAACCTGGTCTAAATATATTTGTTGATATTCCATCTTGATGAGATTAATGTCGTTAGTGAATTGTGGGCCGCGAATTAGTGCATCCGCTATTTTCACCTTCATGCTCCGCAATGATTCCCCACCCTCGATCTCCATTCATAGATCGATGGTTCACAGTGATTGCAGGCTCCCACATAGGCAATCTAAGAAGTGCTCACTCGACTCTAGTCTAATCCTAATCCTTGATATTCCATCCCCAATGAGATCAATGATATGGGTTGATTGTGGGACGTGAACTAGCAGGTCCACTAAATTCACCTTCACACTACGCAATGATTCCCAACCATCGATTAAATCGAGTGGCTGGTGTTTGATTAGGTAACTCCAGTGAGTATTTGAGTCGCTCTAACGACCGAGATGGCCTCTCCTCCAGTTAAACGGATCAAATCCATCTCTGCTATCAGATTCTTAAGTCATGGGTGGTTCTGGTGATTTGACTATCATCTACCTCCTAGATCCGATGGTTGGGACGGTTCCCGGCATCCTCAGATCTAAGGATGAGGTTTAACCTTCACGCTCTTCCCTGTATCCAACGGTTACAATAAACAGTGGATTCTTCCGAACATATTTCATTCATTCATATTCCAAACAAGGGAACCTTCCCTTTTGATACTTTAGCCTCGCTACTCTTCTTGAGGTTTGTTAGCTCTGAAAGTCTTAGGATCTTTGCGCTCTTTCTCTTGAAATTAATACTTGGAAGAATTGTTCTGCGCACCCTTTACATTCATTGCTAAACTCTAGAACTTAAGTGGTTCTTGGTCTTTTCCTACTCGTAGAGAGCCTATGAATATGTGAACTATCTCTATTGAGCATTAACATGCTCCCTCCTCCAAGGAACACAGAGCGACTAGGAGTTCCAATATGCGTACGTGAAAATGTGCCCAAGGTCGACGAACTCACAGTTCGTGGATCTATCTTAAGCCACCACAGAGCACAAGCATTTATGAATACAAAACATGTCCAATCCATACTTTCTTAAATACACAATTTAAATGGGAATAAAGAGATACAGTATAACCACTAAGAAAACATACACATCCCTCGGTCCTTCACAGTATATCCCATTTCATTACATATTTACAGCTTAATTTCAGAGGGTATGAGAATACTTATCTATTGCAAGTTGCATCCAAACAACTGACTATGGGTGTGCGCCTTTCCACCCAACCATAGGCTCAGAGGCATTCATTCTTAGCACTCTGGCCACCCCCATGCCAAGCCATGATATCACTAGGGAATTTACACCATCTCTCAGAGAAACTCTCTTTGTCACAACGACATTGCGAGGCCTATCAGATGCTTCCTCAACATCAATCTTACATTCGAGTCCTTCAATCTGTGTTCTCAGCACTTCCTTTAGGGTTTGCACATCTCCCTTACAAGCTTGTGCTCCCATCTTGTGTCTCTGTATGTATTTTACCTCCCCTCATCTAAAAGGTTTTTCCAACCTATCATGTTCCTTCTATTAGAAGGAAGCTCAGTTTTGCAAGTCTTTGTGGTACTTCGAGATGACATCCTACAGTTATATCATGCTTCCATTCATGGGGGTTTTTGATGATTCAACCACTGGTCATTTCTTCATTAACACATTTCTTTCCTCTAGAGATATCATGGCTCATACTTCAAGGATTCACCTACCAATAGTTAGTTATGGGCAATTTAACAATAATACATTTACATTATCCACATGCCTTAGCATGGTAATCCTATTTTATGATTAATTACAAGCTGGGGGAAATAGGGGTGTTACAATTCCCTCCCCCTTAAAGGAACATCGTCTTTGGTGTTCTTTCTCAAAAACATATGTCATGCTTTCCTCATTCAGTTGTTTCAGAAATCTTGATCCTTCTTCCTCGGTTAGGTCCTGTTTCAGACCTTTAATCTTGGCCACCTGCTTTCAATAATTCTTGGACAACAAGAACGTTAATCATAGTCTTATGAGAAAACATTGCATAAAAATTTCTAGGAAAATTTCATAATCTTAGCACAATAATTATTTGTGTAGTTTGTGGATTTGTATCCACATGGTTGTTTTGTTATCCAAGCTCATTGTTTTTTCTTGACATACCCATTGGGTGTATGATCCCAATTCAATATTTTACAAGAAATATCATGGTTTCATCTTCCTTGTGGTTAGTCACCCTCCAGGCCCAAACTCAGGCATCCCCTTCTCTGCTATACAGTCCCTCGGGTGATCCATCTTTCCTTTCTGAGGTTTTCTCGCACAGGAAGAACTACCCATTGTGTGCATGATCCCGATCAATAGTTTACAAGAACTATTAAGGTATCCTCTTCCTTGTGGTCACTCACCCTCTAGGCCCAGACTCAGGCATCCCCTTCTCTTCTATACAGTCCCTCGAGTGATCCATCTTGCCTTGTCAAGGTTTTCTCACACAGGAAGAATTCCAGAGACTTTGTTGAGTCTTACAGTCTAGGCGTCCCTCAGACTTTATCTGCCGAGGCATCCCTTCGGATTGTGTTACCTCAACACAATATATTCTAGGCGATCATGGCTTACCACGGGGTTCTGATGGCTCAGCAGTAGCCATTTTTCATGCTTTTATAGCTTGACAACCTTTCGTCTCAGCTAAAGTTAGGGACGAAGGTTACTCTCCTTCTCCTGACTCAATCATAGATAGGGACGAAGGTTACTCTCCTTCTCCTGAGTCAGTCTTTATTTCATGTGATTGGATTATACTCCTTTTCACTTGTATCATAGGCATATAAAAATTCACGAAACATCATCATAAATTTTAAATTGAAAATTTTCATGTAAATTTGTGACCCACAGATATCCAAATTCCACATTTTGTTTCTATATTTGTTTCACACAGGAAACATATTCATAATTATGGGACTTTCCTTCCCATAGTGGTTTGGCTCAGCGGGAAATTGGTCTTCCTTATGTCTTACAATGATGCCATATTCAAGACTCCTTTGCTTCCTGCACTTTCATCTCCATTCAGCCAAACAAATTGTTAGTTTCCATGCACGTACATTTTATTTCAAAATCAAGCATACTAACAGTGCATGTCATTTTCATCTATTCAAGGATACCCCCCAAAAAGGATTCAACATCCCTTACCTATGCGTCATTTCATCCTACCAAATTTTTCAGAATGTAATTTAGATATCAATTGACCTTAATGAATGTGCCAATGTTCTTGGCCACACTCATGCCCAATGCACCCTTGCATTGATTTTAATTTTCCCGCACTTTACGACAAGTACTTTGTCATGGTGCGTTGGAGCTTAGCCAATTTTTGCATCATATGGTTTATTCATTCCCATTCATTGTTGCAGTAGGACCATACTTCCAGCTACAGGATGATCATGATTCCAATTCAGTTCATATGAAACTACAAGTTTCTCATGAATGTCTTTAAGCATTCCTCTTTCATTAATAACCAGGGTGCTAACACTCATGGCCACCCAAATTTGGTTTTCTATAACACCTATACAATGTAAGTAGAAATGTTGGAAGGTCCTCCTTCCTTAATGGAAATCCATTGTTTGTCCTTTATGCAAACATGCATTTCCTGGAAGCAATTCCATCCAATGTACTATCTATGAGGACTTTTGTTTCCAATCATTCCTTGATTAGTCCATGTATTCATGACATATCAGTTCATGAATTCTTCCGAAGATTACAATCAGTCCTTACTACCACAGGTTCACACATCCATCATTCAAGTTCTCCTTCGTGAATCATACCCTACTTAGGTATCCAAAGCATACAACTTCCTTTAAACGTCCAATACATAACATTAAGACTGTAAAATACTTAAGAAGGGATTTTTACCCAATCCCTTTCATACCTTGTTCCACATAGGCATGAACATTTTTATACCTATTTTGGTTGTTATCACCCTCTCTGATATTATCCCATCAGTGGTTCTCCATGGGGACTTTTAAAGTTTCTTCAACAATCTTTCAAGAAGAACCTTCTCATAGTCATCCTCTGATTGAGGTTGTTCATTATTGGCAATTGTCTTTCTCAACAGTTCCAATCTATTTCTTCATACACATGAAATACATCATAAACACATTAGTTGTCATGTAAATTAAAAATGAAAGTACCATAGCATTTAAATTAATAAAACATTTTCAGACATTTCCTAGCATATTTGTATGCACTTCATCACATTATCCTTAATGTTTTCATGAGTGCAATACCGACAGTTGTCCACTGTTTCTACAGTAATACAATCATCATCACTATGGTTTCAAAACATTTACTTTCATCAATGTACTAGCTTTCTCATCCCAGAGAAAAACATAGTACACAACAAGAAAAGAATTGAGGGCTCTCCCCTTCTTCAAATTCTTTCTACATCACCTGGGACTTTTCAGTCTAGCTGAGTTATTGCTAAGGCCTCACTGTCTTTTATCTGCTTTTACAATTTACTCCCTGTTGGGATCTTCCTGCTCTTTTTCTTGAGCCACCTTGGCTAGGCCTCACCCTAACCCTTTTTGGGACACAGTTGCATGTTTTTATAGAAATTATTTTTTTTTGTTTATAATGGATCTTGAACCTGTGGATCTTTCACATTACCATTCGATTATCATAATGGTAAATATTCATTTATTAGTCTTCTATTCATTACATGATATTTTTCAAAATGTAATCCAGGATTTTGGTATATCTATATATATATAAGATTGTGGCTCACTACTTAATTCTCAACAGTCATTAAGGTTGTGACTTTGTTTTCCTGACAAAGTCTTCACAAGGTTCCTACATAGGGAACTCCTTCAGCATGCAACTTCCTTATTGCATATCCATCACTATTTGTGATAGCCTCATCCTTGAGTTAGCTTCAACAGTTACCAAATATCCCATAAGGAATATAAACATGCATCTTTGTCATGTACCCAAATTATGTATCCATGCATATTTTGGTTTTGTTAACTTACATCATACCTGTGCATCACTTGCACGTTCAATATCATACATACCTAACTGGTATTAATATCAGGCTTCATATCAGGGAGCTCCACAATGCATTCAACCATGCACTCAAGCATGATTAAACACAGATAAGTATTCATCATGCTAGCTTATTGCTTGCACTTTTTCCATGTCAATCAAACGCATGGACATATCCGGCTTCTATATCCTTTTCCTAAGGATCTTCCAATCATCCTTATGATCATGTATACACATTCGTGTATAAGTAGGTGCATCTCTTGCACCTTTTTACCTCATGAATTCACTTGATAGTTTAATTTCATCATTAGTGCATTTTAGTTTAAGATTTCATTCACTTACAGGACTAATCTCACAGTCATATCTCGTATTGATGTTGTCTTTTCTCAAGGAAATAACCAACCAGGGTAACTTTTCTCTTTATGTGACAACATCTAGAAAGAAAACCTCCTTGCCTCAACATAGAAAGGGTTTTACCCATCTCACTTTTCTTTATTCATGAGGAGTTATATACTCTGATTTTAATATAGAGTAGTAGCTATAACTGCCAGGGATCCTACCTAATCCTATCAAATTCCTTTAATCCCACAAAGGTATTAACCATCATATAATCTACCATCATCATTGCCTGAAGTTCCAACTACCCATGCTTAGAAGCAATGTTACGAACACCAGGTCATCCATCCTTTGGGCTTCACCTTCTCTTGACAGAACCCTGCCACCTTCAACTTTCCACATTCAAGTCTTATTATAAATGTTAATTAGCATATCCCTACTCCGTAAGAGTAGTTATCACTTTGACAAAGGGATAAAGAAATTGTTCTGTTGAAATTCAACAAGAATTCCCAAAATTACAGGTTCAATCTACAGTCCTTCTCCTCAAGGAGTAAATGCAGATAACAATACCTCCTTACACGACTTGTACATGAGCCCAAGAAGGCCAAGTGTTGTAACCATGCTTTGATACCAATTTGTAGCACACCCACAATGGGGCAAAAAAAAAAAATCTGCTTTTCTTAAAGGACATATTCCCCATCCATGGTTTCTAATTTGGGAATTTGGGGAACCAGTTCGACCTCTCAGTCAAGGATCTATGATTCTGGATCCAATTGACTCTCTGAGACTATGATGGTGGTATTCAACTGTAACACATCCAATAATAAAAAAAATATGCCAATAATAAAAAAAATTATGCCAATAATAAAAAAATGTATGCTAATAATAAAACAATTTATGCCAATAATAAAAAAATGGTGGTCTTCAACTGTAACACACCCACGACGGGTGATAATTTTTTTTTTCTTTTATTTTCTTAAAGGACAGATTCCCCATCCGTGGTTTCTAATTTGGGAAGTTGGGGAACCAGTCTGACCTCTCGCTCAAGGATCTCTGATTCTGGAGCCAATCAACTCTATGAGACTTTGATGGTATCATTTTGCAATTAAACGTAGACTCTTTCAACTTCTGGGTGCAGGTCTAATGGTATTCATGACCTTCCCCTTTTTATCTTGTGAAATCTCCAGGTTTGGACGCTAGCTCATTTTCTAATGAGCCCCTTCCTTGATATGACCTTGGGTGATGGCCTTACGTAACCACACGATTAAGGGTGTGGCCAAGGGTGGCTTGAAACCAACTTTCTTTTCTCCTCGCAATTCACCTTGGGCCTCTACGTGTCTTTTCTTTGAAACCATGGTTTGGATTGCGGCCCGCCCTCAACTTTTTAAAGTCCGTGCACATTCAGTCCCCACAATGCGATGGGAGCATCGATCTCCCGATATTGATAGTACTGTCTGAACTTCCGGTTCATACCTTCCCTTTTCTAATAAATGGACCAGATCTTCCCCTCCTAAATCAATGGAGGTGATATCCTTCATGATTCCAGACTTTGGACTTTTCAAATCTCAAACCCTTCTTTCCTTCGTACATCAATCTTCCGAAGTTGGCGATATGTCGACACTTGTCCTCCTAAATCAGTGGGCCTGCTCCTACTTCAGGCGTTTGACCTTTCAACTAGATCAATTGTCCTAAGGCCCTCTTCTTGATCAACGATCAAGATATTCTTCAGGTCTCCGAACTTTTGAGATCTCAAATCTCAAACTTCACCCTTTTTCCCAATGGATTTTATCCGAAGGCTATAATCCACTGATGCCTGTCCGCTTGATCTAACGATTGAGGATTACTTTGGGTCTTTACCTAG
>JASDQU011027409.1:0-14104 GCA_032191745.1 Picea mariana | reverse complement strand
ACTACAACCATACAAACAGATGTCCCTCAAGCAAGCCAAGAAGGATAATAAATTATCACCAAAGAACTATTTCCCTTATAAGGTGTTGCAAAAGATTGGTACTATGGCATACAAATTGGAGTTGCCTGCATCTTCATGAGTACACCCAGTTTTCCATGTTTCATGATTAAATAAAGTTATAGGCGACAAGATCCCAGTTCAAAATATATTTCCAGAACTTGATGACGAAGGAAAAATCATATTGGAACTTGAAGCCATCACTAACAGAAGAATTTTCCATCTGAGGAATAGATCCATTTCAGAGTATCTCATTAAATGGAAGAAACTACTAGCTGAAGATTCCACTTGGGAAGACGAGTATTTTATACATAAGCATCTAGAGTTACTGAAGCACTGTAGACAACACGTGTCTCAAGGGGAGGGGCATGCTAAGCCTTAATATTGGCTCATTACCCCTTAATTGGGGCATATTATATTATTAATGTTATTTTATTTATGTCGGCTTTAGGCCATTAGTTGTAATTATACCTCCTAGTCTCGTATATATACCAAGGAGACATTTTCATATTGAATCATCTTGTACTCGAACATTTAAGTGGGGTAAAAGGAGGTTACCCCCTTGAAGAGGCTTATTATCTGAAATTATCTCTTTTTCAAGGCATTGAGTACTTTTTCTGAGGTTTTTCTATGCTATATTGATATTTGGTTCTTAACAGGGAGCTAGAACCATGGGTTAGGTGTGAACCCTAAGGGCACAATCTTATTAACTTGCGCCACATGACCAAGGATTTCGGAAAAGGGGCCAGCGCGCATCCCTTTGGGCTGGCGCTTAGCCACCTATTAAACCATATGACCGATTTTAGAGGGGGTGCACACCCATATTGGGGGCTTAACCCATTTATTTCTCCAAAGTGGGTTCTGACCATATAATTATGGATTTTATTTGATTTTCTCACTGATTTTGGGTAGCTTTGGTTAATTTGGCCATATCTTGGTGGATATTGTAACAACCCTAGTTAAATAGTTGCTTAAGGTTTATCAAGTATAGTTAATTAAATAATTAACTGTCCTAATGTGCATTAGTTAAATAATGATTATTTATTAATAATATTAATTAATTAATTAACTATTTATTATTTGTTTAATATATGTTGATTAATTAACACATTTAATGTTTGGGTAATGAATTAAAGGCTTAATAAATTTTAATTTATTATTAGAAAACTTTACATATGCAGGGATAAAGCATTGAATGGAGGGATAGGGTATTGAATGGAGGGATAAGGTATTAAATGGAGGGATAAGGTGGGTGGCATTAAAGGAAGGTAGGAGGTAGTGAATGGGGGGAGGATATGAGGGAGCAGAGGCATTCGGGAGAAGGAATTTTGGGGGAAACTTTGGGGAAATGAAGCTTTTTCTCAGATTAGGGACTGTGTTTTCTAGTTTGTATTTTCTGGTTTGGAGTTTGGGTGGACTGCTGTAGGGGTGCATCGGTTGCTGGGATTTTCGGGCTTGGGGGCTAGGAATACTCACGGAATCCTGTAGCTAGGGAGTTGGATAGGCTCTGTTCCTAGTTGGCATGGAGGAAGGATTCGGTTTTGGGAAGAGTTTGGGCAGAGAAATAGCGAGGACAAACGGAGATTGGAGAAATAGCATCAGATAGAGGTATGTATTTTCATGAATATGTTGTGTTATGTGGTTGTTACGTATATTTATTTTCATGTTGTTCATAAATAAATTTTATGCTGAATAATAAACGATTATAAGTTGATGATTAAGTTGTACATGATATAATTTCTTTATTCTTTATTTTAACTTGTGTTTTATACGGCTCTGTGGGGATAGAGACCTTACACATGGTATCAGAGCCCTCGTTTAAAAACTTGGACCAGGGCCTACCCACCTACCCATTTTAGGAATGGAACTATACCCACCCAGAAATTAAACAACCCTAAATAATCTGTAGAGGGTATATATATATAGATATATATTGAAAGCAGCCCAGGGGCCCTGAAACCCTTAATTAGATATAAATCTGGGCCAAGCTCCAGCTCCAGCTCCACCTAGCCTGCAAACCCAAAAAAAATTAAAGAAAACTTAAACACTTGTTTTTAAATAGATTTATGTGTATATTGAAATATAAGGAAGAACTATAAAAAAAAAAGAGAACATACATACATACATACATACATACATACATACATACATACATACATACATACATACATACATACATACATACATACATACATATATATATATATATATATATTTGTATAATAAAAAAAAACAAAATGGTGGGCAGAGGCCCACCTCCAATTTTCAAAGCTATAAACTCCATGGGATCTGAATCCCCTTTTGGCCAAGCAGGATTACTAATTGCGTTAGTATATAGCACAATTCTGTACAATTTTTGGTCTGCAATGCCTTCATAAAGCCATGTTCATATATTCATCCATATCTCCAAGTTCGACGAGATGAATTCTGAGCCGGTTGGCTACACCCATACCCCTTCATGATTTTATTCAATGCTTCCAGATCAGATCTACACCTACCATACCGTAATCATTCTAACAAATTACTGTATTTTATATTAGATACCATTTTAAAAAAAATGTATAAAATAACAAAATAAATATATAAATAAATAAAAAACAGAAATTCTGACCTACCGGATTCAATCTGATGACCGAGAGATGGAAAGACAGACTTTTTCTCTTACAAATTCTTCTCTACCAACAGAACCAATGTCCTCCAACAAGATTCGAACCTTCGACTTGTTCAACAAAAGTTCCTGTCACATAGTGCATAGCTATGCTTCTAGCTAACCAGTACCGGGATGTGAATTACTTAGGAGAAGAAAAGTAATTATATATGTAATGATGTCATTTCGTATTTTTACTCAGCAGAAAAGTATCGACGCAGAACTTCCTCAAACATTAAGAGTGCATATGCTCGTATTCAATCTAGGGGCTCTCTCATACTCTAGAGATCAATTCCTGCGTATTCATTTCCTTCACAATGAAAAGGTAGAACGACGACCCTACACCAAGAATCACCCAGAAAACTACAAACCAAAAGAATAAATAGGGGAAAATGTTCATTGTTGCCCCACTCCATTTTTCCAAAATTCACCTAGACCATGCACCAAGCCATGAAGAGGAGCCGCAGGAACCAAAGGCCACAAACAATGCATGCACGGAGTACCACAAGTCAACAAACAAGTCACCGAAGACAAGCGCAAGCACCAAGCCCTTACCATTCCACTTGTCTCATCCCGCAGAACCAAGCTTGTAGACCAAATCCCAAGCCAATATCAAGGCAGGATCCCTCAAGGGAAAATACAGTGCACCACGCATATGAAATTGTATGGGAGGAGCCCACGTTAAAGCCCATCCAGCGACCAAACTGCTAGAGCTAAGCACCAGGTCATAAAAGAGGAACCCACAACGCAGGTTACAAACCAGCACCTGCAACATCATGGGTTAGCCACAATTGTTAATTCAGAGCTAATGCACAAGTGCCAAATCAAACCACGAGGAGGAGGCGACTAAGTCCCATGCACTATGTGTGTAAGCCCAACACCTGCATCAACATCCACTCAAAACGGATGAATAAAAACACACATAAACCATCATTAAATTGCAGGTTTTCAAATCGAAACAGATCAACACAACTCAGATTAGCATCAACCAAAACACATAAATTAAGCTAAAAAAAAAAAGATCCCAATGCCCAATACCAAACGCTAAGCCTGCAGCCATTACCATAGCTCTGCCATAGTAGCAGAGAGGGAGAAGCCCAGGGCGCATTTGCATAGTGAGATAGGCGACAGTGATGGAACGTTAGGGTTGAGGATATTTTAGGGTTTGATTAGAGAGGCATGTAGGGTTGGGGATGAGCATGGATTTGCGAGGGGCACGTGGGCCTCATGCGAGGACCTAGGATGCCCGTTTAGTAATTTAATTAATTATTATTATTATTTTTTTTTATTAGCATAAGAAAAATTTAGTAACCATTTGCGATGCCAGTTGTCCCGCCTAAACAGAAAACCGGGACAGCTGGGCATCCCTTGCCATGTGTTACCCAACTAACAAAATTCACAAAATTAACAGTGTGTCATCCTGCCCGAAGGAAACCAGGACTATCAGGCATGAAGTTGAAACTGTATGTCATGAACTAGTTCTAAGAAAACTAAAAGTTGACTGACCTGAACCCTAAATTATAACAGAAAAAGCAAATTTTAATCCTGAGCATCATTTAACCTTTGAGCCGCCGTGCTTGTCCTCGTCCTCATGCTGTCACCACCCTGCTGGAAATGCATAAGTCTACGCACATGTTGGGAATTGTCTCTTTGGCAGAGTTCTTGAGTGAGCCACGAAGAGCAGGTCGAGTCTCTGGTCAATTCGTGCGAGGCAAAAGATCTGATCATCCAACAGACTCCTCAACTCAAAAATGAGAGTGAGGTACCCCGAATCAGCGAAGAGTGACTGCTCCTACCTGTGGCTATCAATTGACACTGGGGGAATGGGCTCGGCTGCTTCATGATGCGTGTGCGCTTGTTGCTTATGTGCTTGTAGCGCTGCCTCCATGGGTGGTTCAGGAGGAATCTCCTCTTCGACATAGCAGGTGGGGTAAGGCTCCTCTAGGCTGGTGGCACTGGGGCTAGGTGGAATGCTCACAGGTGGAGGCTTGCTGGCTGAACCAAACTCCGAAGGTGGGTTCCAGTTATCCGGCACTGTGAACAAAGTGTGCTTGGGGACACTCTCCAAGCCTTCCTCTAGAATAACTTCTTCCACGTACGCCATTGGAGGCGTTCGTGGTGTCGTGCTCCTTCAGATGGCTGCCATTGCTATTGCCTTCTCGAATTTCTTTTTCCTTTGGCATCATGATTCTACTGTATACTAGGCAGCTCCCCTCCACGGCTTCCCTCTCACTCTGGGCATGGTGGGGGTCCGGTATATTACCAGGGTTCTTTTCAGATGGGTCGCTTTTCTCCAGAACTCTGATGGGGCCCCAGAGTGCTACTGTTGTTCCAGTGGAGTGGAGGAGAATTGGCTACAATGCTGCTGTTCCAGTGGAGCGGAGGCTGCAAAGAGTGACTGGCACTTTTCTCTGTCGACTTGGGCGATAAGGACGCGGGCTAGCATGACCGCCATGGCCATTAAAACCTGCTGGTGAGTGCGCTGATGGCTGGTACCCTTCCCTTGCGTGAAGGGGCTCATTGCTTGAATGCACCTGCTCTGATCCATGTCGGGTTAAAGTTGGAGGGGATGGTGGCCGGTAGATGCATTAATATCACATCCCGGCCTGATCCTGCGTGGCTCAATTGCACGACGTGTCACCCCATCCAGGGGTTGAAGGTCTCTGGTGGCCAAGGTTTGACACCGAGTGAAGATTTCTGGCTCTGCTAAGATGTGGGCTTCCCAGCAGAAGTGTTCGACGCCCATTTCGATTGCTTCATTTGCTAGGCAATCCGCAACCTTGTTTGCGTCCCATTTCACGTGGGAGGTAATGATGCTGAGATGGGGTTGTAGGAGGTGGCTGAAGTCTTCGAGCAAACCAGAGAGTCTCCAGCTTGGTGAGATTTTTGCAGGGTTGCGTCCACGGAGAATCTTGGTGGTTAGCTTGATGATGACTTGTGAGTCCCCCTCTAATATTATCCTGTGGTAGCCTTTGTCCATGGTTGTTTGGAGACCCCGCAGTAGTCCTGTTAGCTCGGCTACATTGTTGGTTGTGTCCCCTAGGAATCCCGCATGCAGACCAAGGATTTCACTGCTGGAATTTCTGAGCACTACCCCATATCCTGCTGTTCCCGGGTTGCCTTTGGAGGCTCCATCAAAATTTACTTTGATGAAATGTGCTAGAGGGGGAGTCCAATTGGTTGGACTAGTCTATTGACACTTATGATTCCTTGGTCCCGGTTGATTGTTTAGTATGGGCTGCCATTTTTGTAGAATGCATTATTCCTCTGGGTTGCAATGAAAATCTTCCTCTATCCAGGACTTACTCCTGATTGTTTCCTTGATTAATGAGCTGATTTTCTCCCACGTGGCCTCTAGCATGGATGGTTGGGAGTGGAATATTCTCTTATTCCGTTCCTTCCAAATTTTCCAGAGAATGAATCCTGGCAAAAGTTGCCAGATGAGATTTAGTAGAGGGTTTCTGTAGGTACTGCGGTCCCAATTCTCAATTGTGTCATTGATGTTGCTCTGATTTTGGTTGGATTTGCGCATTATTTGCAATTCTTAGTCCCATATCTGTTGGTTGTAGTGACATCCGTTAAAGAGGTGTTCTTTAGTTTCCTCCTGTTGATAGCAGAGAACACAGAGGGATGGTTCGATGAAGCCTCTTTTCCTTAGATTGTCCCACATTAAGGCTCTATTGTGCACCACTAGCCACAAGAAGGTGGAGACCTTAGGCCAAAGAACGGGGTTCCAGACTTTACTCCAAATGTGCTCCTTTTTTTGTCCCTGGTGATTTCCCTGCAATAAATAAGCTTCTTTGATTGTGAAGGTGCCAGCTGTGGAGTATCCCCACCTCAGGATGTCCAGTCCCTCTCGAGTGGGTATTTTCCTGTGGATAGCTTGAGATTTCCAGCTCTGCAGATTGAAATTTTCTGGGATCCCGAGCTCTTGATTCGAGATCTTCCATTGGTGCCACCGTTGTTGCTGTGCTTGGGGTTTTTAGAGGTCCTTAACCCTTAGGGAGGTGTTCTAATGGAGGGCTCCTTTGAGATTGGATAGCTCCTCCATTTCGTCCAAGGGTTTGAGTTGCTGCCATGAGTCTTGCCAGAACATCGCACTTTCGCCATCTCTTATCTCCCAGAAGGCGTGATTCTGTACCAGTGTGCGATTTTGCCAAGTTGTGTTCCAGATGTTCGAACCATGTATTTGGTTGTTATGTCGGATTAGCTGGTCCTCCAGTGTGAAGGGGGCATACTTTTGTTTCCACAGTTGTGCCCAGGCGGCTGTTGGAGTTTTTAACCATATCCACTAGATTTTAGCTCCCATTACTTGATTGAGTTTCCCTGGATCCCGGAGTCCCAGTTCTCCTTGACTTTTTGGCATGCATAGTCTATCCTAGTTGACTAGAGCCCATTTCTTGTTGGGTTGGTGACTGTGCCAGAGAAAGTTTCGCTGAAGGTTTCTGATGGCTCTGATAACTTGTTTGAGAGTAGCTAGAGCGGTGAAGAGATAGGTGGGTAGAGCTTGCAAAACGGACTTGAGTACCAGCCGAGAAGCAATATTGAGGGGTCTAAAGGTCCAATTGCTTAGCCTATTGGAAATGGAAAGGAGAAGGCTGTCCCAGGAGATGGATCTGGTCGCCACTCCTGTAAGGGGAACCCCGAGATAGTTGGATGGAAGGGAGATCCTGGGTATCCCTAGAAGTCTGGAAATATGAAGTTGGACAGAAGCCGGGGTATTAAAAAAGTAGAGCTTGGAATTTTCCAAGTTGAGTGACATGCCTGAGGCTTCGGTGAAGTTGGATAAGATGGATTTGAGCTTGTTAGCCTCCCTGACCGTGGGGGAGTTCAGGAGGAGGGTTTCATCAACAAATTGGCTATGAGAGGGAGCTGGCTGAATATTGCGTAGGGGAAAGCCTTTGAGGGAGCCTTCAGTTACTACTGCCTTGATGTATCATCCCAGGCCTTCCGCTAAAAGTACAAACAGGAAGGGGGACAGGGGGTCCCCCTGTATGATTCCTCTGGATGGTGAGAAAGGTTGGGAAGGTACACCATTTACCAGAATGGAGAAGAAGGCAGAGGAGGTGAGATTCATGACCCAGTTTACCCAACTCTGATCGAAACCAAAAGAGTCTAAGACAACTCTGAGATATTTCCAGCTGGATCGATTGAAAGCTTTTGAAAGATCGAGTTTGATTAGCATACCTGGAGTTCTTGAAGTCTTGAGGGAGTGGATGATCTTGTGGGCTAAGATGACGCTGTCCATGATTTGTCTCCTTTCGACGTACCTTGCTTGTTCCTTAGAAATGACAAATGGAAAAATGGGTTTGAGTCGATTAGCTATTACCTTCGTTATAATTTTGTAGATGACATTGCACAGGGCTATAGGTCTGAACTGTTTGGGGTTTGTGACTCTTTCTTCTTTCGGAATGAGGGTGAGAAAGGTGGCATTGAGAGCTGGTAGGACCAGGCCTGAAGCTCTTGATTCCTCTACCACTTCCCACACTTCTTTTCTGACTAGGTCCCAGTAGTAGTGGAAGAAGTCCATTGTGAATCCGTTCGGGCCAGGGGCTTTTTCTGGAGGCATGGTTTTTATTGCTTGATCTACTTCTTCCTGGGTGATAGGCCGAGTTAAAGATGCATTTTTCTCTGTAGTTACTAGTGAAGGTATATGTCTGGTGACTATGCGTATGGCTTTTGTTCTGTCCCTCTTCAGTTTCGTTAAAAGGTCTTGGTAGTACTTGAGTAGCTTCGCGCGTCGATTTTGGAGTGTTCCCTGATTGTGTTGCCCTGACTGTCTTCCAAGTGAGTGATCCTATTGACGTGTTGCCTATGAATCATATCTCTATGAAAATTTTTTGTGTTCTTCTCCCCTTCCTTTAGCCATTGCACTCTGGATTTTTTCTTCCATAGGATTTCCTCTTGCTTCCTTCTTTCTTCTAGTTGTTCCTGTAGCTGCTCCTCCTCCTTCATTAATTCTATGGTTCAGGATCCATAAATGAATGTTTGTTGAATCTCCACCAGCCTACTTTCTATGGTCCTTATACTTTGAAGTATATTGCCAAAGTAGTTTTTGTTCCATTGTTTCAACATCTGCTTGAAGTTTTTAAGGCGCTGCTGGAATTTACACATGCTGGGGCCATGGTCTATTTCCACCTGCTCCCACTAGGATCTGGCTAGCTGCTGAAAATTTGGATGCGATAGCCAGAATTTCTGGAAGCAAAAAGGCTTATACTTGGGTAGCTCTCCCGTCTAGCTGAAGAGCCATAGGCCAGTGATCTAAGCCTGCTTTTGGTAGAATGAGGCTTTCCAGATAGGAGCCTGATTCCATTATTTCTTCAGTGACTAAGAAGTGGTCCAATCGGCATGCAATGTGTTGATTGCCTGATCTGTGATTAGACCAGGTGAAGGTACCATTGCTATTTTCTATATCTACTAATTTTAGATGATCAATGAGAGCTTTAAACTTACCACTGTCTTGCTCTAGTTTTTTGGTGGCTCCAGTTTTCTCCTCCAGCATCAAAATCATGTTGAAGTCACCTCCTAAGATCCAGTTTTGAGTTGTTTCTAGGGTTTTGATCAGTTCTAGCCACTCCATGAATTTTTCTTTGTCCTGGTGGTTGTGAGGCCTGTAGACATTGGTGATGGAACCTTCCTGATTCGAGCCGATGACCTCGAAGTGAGCCATTATTGTGCCTATCGTTGTAAAGGGTTTGCTGATAGTGATGTTGGACGGGTTCCATAAGATAGCAAGGCCACCTGAGGCACCTATGGAATCTATTGTTATGGAATTGCATTCTCGCCATATACACTGAAAGATTGTTTCAGCCTTTGCTCCTCGGCATTTGGTTTCATGTAGCAGCATAATATCTGGTTCTGCTATGATGCAGTCTCGGAGGATCCTTTGCTTGGATCTTCCATTAAGTCCTCTAATGTTCTAGGTGATGATCTTCATCATTAAGAGGGTGGTGTTGTGTGGAGGTATCCCTCCGAAAGCTTGTGGATCTGACCTGAATTTATCATAAGGTTGCCCGCTTCCTTGATCAGTTGGTGCACGGTTTTTCATCCTCTTCTTTTGTTTTCTCGAATGACTCTCTTCGAGCCAAAGCTCGAGTCCGTTGCTATACCCAGGCGTGCTGTGGATCCTGTTGAGAAATTGATAAATACCTTGTGTACTTTGCGCAATTGTTCTTCAGGGAGGGTCTGCAGGTCCTTTCGATTTAGGGCTTCCTCCAGCTTTTCTAGATCTATTCCGACTAGATCTCAGTCGTCCAACAGCATTAGGGTGTCTCCATCCCCATCTCCTCTTTCTTCTGTGTGGGTTTCACAGGATTGGGGAGAGGGGTTAGGATTTGGGCCATTTTTTTGTGGCTATTGAGAGTCCTTGTGTGGGTCCTGAATTTCCTCATCTTCTGGCAACTGATCCAAAATCTCATAAGAGTTTTTGGTTGCAATTTTTTTTCTGGAGTTTGGGATCTGCCTCCTTGGTGGGTTTCTCTTTTTTGATGTGACCATGGTGAAGCCATCCTTCTGTGTGGTGTCGTTTGCTCTGCCTGCTTGTTTAATAAGAGGGCAATCTCGATATAAGTGGCCGTGCTCATGGCATCTCCTACATCTAAAGGGAATGTGCTCGTAGTCCAGATTTTATTGCTAGTCCTCATCCTGGTATTCAAGGGTCACTGCTCCAGGGGGTGCCTTGGAGATGTTCATGTAAACATAGATCCTGACATATGAGGTATATTTTCGATGTCTTGTGGCTTCTGAAGCTTTGACATATTTCCCTAGGGTATTCCCTATGCCCATTAAGATCTCTTCCAACTAGAACTCTTGCGGCAAGGAGTATAGGCAGATCCATACAGGGGCCATGGTGAAATCCTCTTTATCCGAGCTAAATCTTTCGATCCAAAAGCGCAGGAACAACCCTGTCGAGTTGTAGAAGTACGGCCCATTTTCAAAGATCCTGTCCTTGTCTTCTAGATTGTATAAAATGATTGTAAAGAAACCTTTGGAACTTAGTTGGACCTCATAATCCCCTTTGGGGTTCCACTAGTGCTTGATCCATTTGTTGAGGTCCCTCTCTGCTGGCCAGAGTCCTAGAAATTTGCCAATAAGGGCGTGCTCTCTCATGAATTGTGTGTGCTCTCCAACCCTAGTTGAGTTGATGAGGTATCTCGGCGGTTTCTCCATTTGTGGAATGCATTTGCTTGGTTCCCATCCCCAAGGTGGCTTTGGTTGAGAGGTTTCGGCTTCTGTCTCCATTTCCTTTCTGAGGCCTTGTTCCCTTGCTAAGAGTTTCTCGCATTCCTGCAGTGGCGGCTTGAAAGTGGGTCTCTTTGCTCTGGTACTGGATCTGTCATTGGCCGCAACATTACGGTATGAGGGGGGTTTCCCTTCCTCTTCTTCGCCCATCCCGGTGTGTCAGTGGGGGCCAAATGGTCGTGATTGTGAATCTCTGCGCAGGGGTTCAGTGTCATGATCGACGACAATCTACACCACGAAGGGATTAGGGTTTCCCATTGCTCTCCCCACCCCGTCTCCTCTCCTATTTTATTTTTCTTTCTTTATTATTATTGTTTTAAGTTAATTAAATTATTTTAATTTATTTTTATATTTTTTTAATTTTTATTTTTATTTATTATTTTCTTTAAACAATTAATGTTTATTATTTGCTTTAAAAAAATATATATTATAAAATAAGAGTAGGATTATTATTTGTTTGCACTAGTTATTATCTGCTTTTAAAAAAAAAATTATTATAAAGATTTAAATTATGTATATACATTTAAATTATATATGTTAAATATAATTTAAACTAATTTAAATATTGCATATTAAATATAATTTAAATTAATATATATATATATATATATATATATATATATATATATATATATATATATATATATAAATTATATTTAAATCTATGTTTAATCTATGTTTTAAATTATTATATTTTAAGTTCATTAGTTTAAACATAGGTTTAAATTTAGGTTTAAACACATATTGGCTTAAAACTAATGTGATTAATTCATTAGTTCTTAATAATTAATCAACATTAGGTTGAAAATCACTTTAATTAGTTTAAACACAAAGTATAAGGACTTAGACCAAGATAAGTGGGAGGGGGGCTTCATGCGCACTAGGCAAGTAAGTTAGAGAAATTGGCGAGTATGGTGCAAAGCTAGCGTAGCTACTAGGCAAGGGAGTCAGTAGTTTTCTTAGGAAGTGACACCAAGCTTAGATGCTTAACCCTAACCTAGCCACTTCCCCTAAAGAGAGTAATGTCTATTTACAAACAAGTAAAAAAAACTTACGCCTAACCCTGTTTTCTAGTTTAAGTTGCACAAATGTGAAATGTCCTTGAACTCACCCTGAGAAATTCGGTTGATGCATATTAAATTATACAGGATGGTTAGGACTCGAGGAAATCGAGGCAGAGGGGCATCGTTGCAGGGACTGCCATCACTGCGACCACCATCACCTGAACTAGCTCTCTTACTGTGCTCTTTGGAGGCCATAAATGAGACTTTAAAGGGGTGTCAACCAACAAGGATTGAAGTGGAGCCCCCACCATCTGGAATGGGTAATCCAGAAGATTCGAGGGATTCAAGGGGAGGACCTCCACCTGAAGACATCACTAGAGAACTACAGAAGATCAAACTTCTGGAGTTTGTCGGGGGTCATGCTAGTGAACATGTAGAAGCATGGTTGGAAGGCATGACAAGGTGTTTTACCTTAAGAGACTATGCGTCCACTTCAAAGGCAAAGATAGCAATTTTTCAGTTGAGAGACAGTGCCTTGAACTGGTGGGGAAACCTGGAAAGGCAACTGCATCTTACCCCAGACACCGTATCTTGGGAACTTTTCGAGGAGAGGTTCTGAAGGAAATATCTGTCAGCTTACTATGAGGAACAACAGGTAGGAGCGTTTCATGCCTTAGTACAGGGAAATAGAACCGTAGAAGAATATGAGATTAGGTTTATGGAATTGGTCAAATATGTTTCATATATGGATAATGACCAATGACATGCAGAACACTTTGTTTATGGGTTAAACCCTAAGATAAGGGCTATGGTGTGGATGTGGAAACCATCTTCAGTAGCAGAAGCTGTGGAAAATGCGCGTTATGCAGAGAAACACATGAACTTAACCGGAGGTACGAGACCGACATTTCCGCATCATCCTGGATTCATGAGGAAGGCCCCTAGGACATTTCCCAGGGGAGGGGGCTCAAGGCCACCTCCATATGGTAATAGAGTCGCACCAAGGAAAGTAGCCACAGGTATTTTAATGGTAGTGAGTGTAGCATCTCGTTCATCACCAACGACACAGGCAAGTCCATAGCCATCTTAGGGAACATATAGTAGGGGCATGGGTTCCAGGGGAAGGAAATCATTTCAGAGACAGTCATAGAACAGTGCGCGGGTTCAATCCCCTATTACCTGTTGGGGATGCGGAGGACCCCATTACCAGCGTGACTGCCCAGAGTTATAATTAGGATTTGTGCATAGAGAAGGAAAGGCCCCGATGGGAAGAGCAAGTGGCAGCCATCAGATTTATGCAACGGTTAATAATCACCAGGCACAACATCAATCCACGGTGGTGGAGTCATCAGGTATGCTAAATCATATCAATGTAAAGATTTTATTTGATTCTGGTGCTACAGATAGTTTCATTTCACCATCTACATTAGAAAAGAGTGGGTTGGCATCCTACGAGCATGATCACTTTAAACAAGTCGAGATGGCTTCAGGGGAAAAACAAGCGGTAGGACCTAGCATTGATAATTGTATAGTAGACCTGGGAGTGTGTACTACTAGGTTGAAGGTATACGTTACTACTGTTGTAGGAAAATCTGCCTGCGGACAAGTAGATCGACCTCTAAGGCTTGACCTTAACCCTAGACAGAAAAGTTCTTATCATGGACACTGAATTTCTTTCGAATCTATCTAAGCCTAATGCATGAGAAGGAAGAGTAACATAAGTACCTTTTAACCGACGTTTGTCCCTACACGCTCCGAGTTGCGCTCCAATCCTTTGCTTCTCGTTGATGGCTGTGGACAAATGAGGATACGACCACTTCCTACTCTATTGACATTAGCTTGAAAACAGATCTATCACTGAATGATAAGTTCATATAGCATCTAACACGAACTAGAAAGAAACAGGCCAAGCATGTCATATTAATGAGAATAACGACAGCAATACTTACAATCGTTGATGCGAATGCGACAGCTTCGTCGGGTCCTCTTCGTCTACCCTTGCTTGAAAGATCCACAATCTGGATGGCAGCAGCTGCACTGATGATTCTTCTCCAACTGGCTGCAAATTTCCTCCAAGATCATAAGTTTCACATACACATTTCTTCCTCCTCTCTTCACCATTAGAGCTTGCTTATATAGGTTGGGAAGAGGTTAA
>JASDQU011027407.1:40738-61176 GCA_032191745.1 Picea mariana | reverse complement strand
ACAAAAAAAAAAAAATAAATAAAAAAATAAAATCATCAATATCACATCCATACTTTACAAATTAGAAAACAATAGCAGTATAGGAAAAAATTGAACCTTTTAAGTATTTATGAACATGCAGGCATAAATAATTAACAAATTAAATACCTTAGTATCTATGTGAGGCATATGTTTGATAAAAGCCTTCAAGTTCACCAACAACAATATATCAGATAGAAGATTTTTTTTTGAGACTTCATAAAGAGGTTGACGTGACTTCTTGATTAGAGGATCAACATCATGACTATCATCCTGGTTGTCCTCATCCAGTGGATAAAATGTGTCTTGGATCAATCTATGTATCTCATATTCCTGATTTGTATTACTAACATTATCTCCATCCATATCATCATTAATAACTTGATCAACAACTTCGATATTCTGATCTCAAAGTTCATCACCCTGTAAAGGAGTATTTCTACTAATACTTGGCAAATAACTCTCTAGAGGTCAACATTTTGGGGGCATCGTCTATCTACTTAAAAACAATGTAGAAACATTAGTGTGTATATAAAATATAAAAAAAACGATAAGAAATATTACTAAAAATCATGACATGATGACTATTACAGAGAATACATTAAATATTGAATCCTCTTACCAAGAGAGGATATTCATAACCCCCTTCAGCATGCCCCTTCTCCCTACAATGTCTTTCAGATGTTGTTATTAAAAGTCTTCTTCTTTGCAATCCCCTGCAATCATAACAAGGGAAATAACATTTTCCATTGCCCCTCACCTCTAATGTCGCTCTAAACTGAGCAAGCTTCCTATCATTTTCGTTCATAGTGACAAATCCTTGTATTAACAAGTAATTTTCTTACCTACACCATACCAAACAGTAAGTTGTCAATTTTTTATATTTTATCTACTCCTTCATGATATTTTATCTACTCATTTCGATTATGATATGTTTATTTATAGTGACCTACAATTCTCACAATTATTTTTTCTAATACATTTTGACATGCTTTATTATTATTATTATTATTTTTTCTGTATATGTGCATATATGGAAGTTGGCCACTTTCATATATGCACATATACATAAGGTGGATTTCATATATGCACATTTATTGAAGTGGAAAATTTTCGTATATGCACATATACGGAAGTGGTGGGCCTCCATATATGCGCATATACAGAATCAAGTCACTTATGTACATGTGCACATATACAAAAGTGACCAACTTTCGTATATGCACATATACAAAAGTCAGTCGACTTTTGTATATGCGCATATACAGAAGCCGACCACTTCCATGCAAGTACATATATGGAAGTTGACCACTTCTGTATATGTGCATATATGAAAGGTGGATTATGTTTATGCACATTTATGGAAGTGGTCAACCTCCATATATACGTATATACAGAAGCCCTTCTATAAATGTGCATATATGGAAGTGGTTGGATTCCATATATGTGAATATATGGAAGTGGTTGGTTTCCATATATGCACATATACGAAAGTCATCCTTATTTGGCTCTAAATCAGAGTCAGAGCCTATATCTGGCTCTGAAGCTTTCATCTTGGCCACCAATGACTACTTCGAGAGACATTCATTGGTGTTGTGCCAGGGGATTTTATGGAATTCACACCAATTCCTAGTTTCTTTCTTTGTCTTCCCATTACCCTTCTTTATTTGTGGCTTAGACTAGATGTCCTATGGTTGTACATATTCCCATTACCCTTGGTGGTATCTTATCTCTGAGAATATATGTGACAGCTATGTGCATTCACAAGAGGATGATTACAATGAGGCTCCAAAGGCATTTTTAACATTAAGAATAAATGAAAAAACACTAAACATACAAAAAACTAACCTATGAAACTATGACTTCAAGAATTATTACCTCATGAACTATGAATCTCTAGGAACTTTGACCTTAATAAGTATGTCCTCACTAACTATGACATCAAGAACTATCACCTAAAAAACTTTGACCTCCAAAACTATGACCTCAAGAACTATGACTTATAGAACTTTAACTTCTAGAACTATGACCTTATGAGCTTTGACCTCACAAACTATGACCTCATAATCTTTGGCTTTCAAAACTATGACCTCTAGAATTACTACCTTGGAAACTTTGACCTCGAAACTATGATCTCACGAGGTTTTATCTCTAAAATTATGAACTTAGAAACTTTGATCTCACAAAATATGACCTCGAGAACTTTGACCTTTGGAACTATGACCTTAGGAACTTTGACTCCAAAACTATGACCTCAGGAACTATGACCTTAGGAGATATGAATCTCTAATAAGTTTTACCTTATGAACTTATGACCTCAAGAACTATAATCTTATGAACTTTGATCTCGAGAACTTTGACCTCACAAACTATGACCTTAACAACTTTGACCTCACAAACTATGACCTCAACAACTTTGACCTCTAGAACTATGATATCAAGAACTTTGACCTCTCGAACTATGACATGAACTTTGACCTCACAAACTATTACCTGATGAAATATGACATCAGGGATTTTGATCTCAGGATCTATGACCTTAGTAACTTTGACCTAAAGAACTATGACCTTAGGAACTTTGACCTCAAGAAATATGACCTTGGGAACTTTAACGTTGGGAATTATGACCTCGAGATCTCTAGGATTTTCACCCACAACATCCTCTTCAAAACTAGTTCATATGTTAAGTCAAAGAATGCATTCCACCTTACCAACAACAAAATTATCAAAATCCCAATACTAGAGGTTATCCAAAACCCTATTGGCATTCTTCTCCATCTTGAAAATAAAACCTATATCTCCTCAACGTTATGTAGTGATGCAGGAGCATTTCCATCAGCGCCAAAGGAGGCCAAGTGGAGGACAAATCAACGCCCAACGCGCACATTTCAAATTGTTTTGAATTTCGAGGAGAGCACGTCATTTTTTATATTTTGAAAGTATTGTAATTAAGGACCTTTTTAATGTTTGGAGGCTTGATCCATTCAATGAGATCGTTGGAGATTGTATTTTCTTTAATACAAAGTTAGGATTGTACATATATTGAGAATCAACTCATATGTGAGTGTAATGGCCATTTATTTTAATAAGCCTTAGTAGATAGGTGTTTTAATTGTGATATGATAGCACTAAGGTAGTCAGTTGGAAGGATCGAGAATCCCCTCCATGTATAAATGTGTGTAATGTATGCCCAAGTAGGTTGTTGAAGAATATTTTAATTGTTGTTGAATCTTATTATTATTGTTGTTGGTTATCATAGAGAGCTACAGAGAACTGTATGAATGCATGTACATACTTTCTTGAATGAATACAAGCATAAAAGGTTTGGTTCCAAACGCATACCATGCTACTTATTTATGAGTTTTATGGAGTGAATTTCATGTTCTCTGTTTTATTTGTTTTATGTGCTTGAGAATGCATTTCACAGTTAGATGTGTGAACTATTAATGTTTCTATAAGTTTCAAATTTTTCTCTTCTAAAGTTCTGGTGCAAGGAGTGCATAGTGCCCGCAAGGAGTGCGAAGGCCAAGTCAAGTATGACTCAAAATATTGGAAGAGGTAGCGTGAAACTTTGCAGAGGAAGTGGAAGGAGTGCATAGTCGCTCAATGAAGAGAAAAGTATGAAGAAGAATCGTGCAAGGTGTGTGTCAGGCCAACAATTAGTCGAAGTGTTGAAGAAGTCTCAGAGAGGATGAACACAAGGAGTGCATGGGGAGATTTTCAGAAAATTTCTAAGTCTGAAGTCATTCAAAGGTTCAAAGGACGTAAGGAGTTATCTCGAGGTCTGAAGCACCTCAAGGAACAAAGCTAAAAAAGGATAGTGACCAAAATCCTTAAGGAGGAAGGAGTTTATTCATTTTAAGGGTCGAACATATGAGATCTATTTGGAAGGATCTAGGCTCTCTCATCACCATCAGATATGGAGAAGTAGCGCAGGTTTTAATCTCTAAGTATTTAAGACTTTGCGAGTCTGAAAGAAATTGTGTGTTGGACACAAAGGAGACGGAACCCCTGGAGTTCCGAAGTCTAGAGTTTATTTGAGTCATTGATCTGAAGGAGGACACATGGAGGAAGGAGATTTCCTTTGACATTTCGGCATTCGACAGATACAAGGGGTCGCATTGTGTGAACGCCCGAACTCCCGAAGCCGAGAGTAAATCCATGTCATCCATCTATTGAGACTTAGGGACTTTTTATTTGGGTCCTTCAGGAGTTCACTAGTCCAACACTCCAGAGGATTGCATGTGATAGACATTTGGAACTCCTAAATTCCAGAGCCCCGGAGTGGACCGTGGTCATTGGTCAATGGAAAGGTGTGATTCATTGATTTTTTGTGGTGTGTATTCATCGGTCCGACACTCCGGGAGACATGCAAAAATGTTTCATGAAAATCCTTGAAGCCCAGAGCCGTGAAGTGAATTATTCACTGTAGATTCGGTGGGAGAATAAGAACCGTCCAATCTAATTCAAATTTCGTCGCTCTGGGTGCTTTGTGTGTTGGAGTGGGCAGATTCGTCAAAGCCCAATAGCTCTAAAGTCCTAAATTCTTCCAAGACTCGAGGTATAGCCCACGGTTTTTGGCCCACGGTCCTAGGTAGGGCTTTCTAGTTCTCAGGGATCCCCAAAAAGTGGATTTTGCATTCGAGAAGAATGTTTGAGTCCCATGTGTTGGTTTTGAAGGCTCAGAAGGAGCCTATGAGCTGATTCAACTCCCGAAGTTGAATGATCATAGATCGAGAGGTCACACAGACCCTAGGGAGCAGGTGGAGGTTTACATCATGTGGAATTTGAGCTCATAACATACAAACTCATTCTAGTGGCATGACATCGATCTCCTTAACATTTATTCTCCCACTTGATAATGGAATATTTCAATCAACATCTTCCTTTGATATTCCAAAATTTGTTGAAGAAGTATGTCTTCTCCTACAACAATCTTGACTTATTATCTTATCATGTGTTAATGCATATGTTTGGATCTTTCCTTTTCTTAGAATTCTTTCCTCCTATGACAATCCCTTCTAGCCATTAATAACCCTTCAAATCTTCTATGTCAAATTTCTTTCCAATAAAGCCTCCTCTTGAGTTGGAGACTGCCATAAGCTTTGTCTCCACCTATAAAATTCTTCTATGAAGTAAAGGTTGGATTGATTGCACTTGCCTTAGACAAATTTCCTCAATAACTCCCATTGAATATGTTATCTTGTTTCCAAATCTAGATCATTTTTCTGTTACTTTTAGTGTCATGTTTATACCTATCGCAATCCAACTGACTTATATCTACTTCCCTAAAGTTTCTCTTTCATTTTTACTTCACCTCTTTAGGACTTTTTTCCTAGGGTACTCCTCCACCCCCTTAACTATATACTTTGTAAAAATATCCACCCCCTAAAGAGGATTTGGGATATATTCCATAATCTCCTCATTCAATTCCATCCCCACATCCTCTCCCAAAACTAGCTTAACCCTCTCTTTCTTATCCATAACAGACTTTGTTTTTCATTTACATAGTCAAAACTTTAGTAGCTTCAATGTCTCCTCCTCACCTCTAGCTTCCTGTAAACCTTTTGATATTTCCCATCACAATATATATCCTAACCCAGTCCATATCCTAATCCATTTGATAAGCTATAAATCTAGCATGGACAAATAAACTTGTTTAATGCGTAATCACTCTAATCTATCCTCTCCTTCACCTCTACATGTGGGAATGAAGGTCTTAAGGTTTGGATCTATTAACATTAACTTCATTTTTCACATCCTTATAACTCTCCTCTGAAATTTTAATGGATAGTACCTTGAGGTCCTCATCCCCCTCACAATAAGCATAAATCAATACCCTATTTCTTGGTAGACAATAAATAGGACTTATGTCCTTCTCCCTAAGCTCAAAACTTAGCCAAAAAATTGTACAAGTCTCCTAAATTTCAGATTAGGGGGGATTTTTCTATAGTGCTCCACTTTACTTCTAGGTTTCTTAGAGTATTAGGATACTACCAAGATCCCTTGTCTTTTTCCTTTTCTTTATCCATATCTTGCACTAGACCAAGAACCCTAGTCACCTTCCATTGATTTATAATTTCATCCTTAAACCTGAAAATTGATTTTCCCTCCATGGTTTCCTCAGAGTGTGTGTGTGATAATTATTTTAATAAAAGGGTTTATTTCAAAAAATGAGATTAAGGCTCTTGAAAGGTTGCATTTTTATAAAATAAACTATTTAAAAAAATGAATTTAGGTGGTTAAGAAAAACCCCACTATTATTACTACAACTCTAATAAGTTTTATATTTTCAAACCATCTTTAAAATTAAGATTACCAATCTCATTTATACTAATGGGTTAGAGTATTATTTCATTTTTAAAACTTCTTTATTTAGTTAAATAATTACAACAATCTTTTAAAAAAAACACTAAGATAATAATATAATTTTTTATTACTTAGATTTTTACAACTATTATAGAAATATAGTAATATGAGTGTATTTTCAAATTATCTTTAAAATGTTCCCTAAGTGTAGGACAATCGGTAACAAAGTGTACTGCTAAGGCACTCCATGATGTTAAAGTCACCGGTTAGAAACATGCAGTCGTCTTTTCTTAGCCATTTCTTACCAAAATAAATATCTTTAAAATTAATAGGTTATTGTAACTTAGGTGTTGCACTAGATTAAGAACCATTATCATTTTTCATTTATTGATAAGTTCATCCTTAAACCTAAAAATTGATTCATGAAGTTTATGTGCCCCTTCCTTTAAGTAATCCACCAACTCTTTTTCCTTGATGATCTCTCCTTCTTGGTATTTTGAAAGAATTTATATGTGCATTTTAAATATCTTTAAGCATTTTATTATCTAATTTTTAATTTTTATTTAAATATTAATAAATTTCAAATTTATATTTTAATTTAATATATTTTAAGACTTGTATTTGGAGAGAAAGTAAAAATAGTAAAAATAATATTAATAAGTTTTATTTAATATCTTTTAAGATTTATATTTGGAAAGGATGTAAAAATAATATTTAGAAGTTTTAAATGTAAAAACGTTTTTTGGGCAAAATTTAAAACAACTTCTAATTCTAATTTTTTAAGAATTTTTCTTAACAACCCAAGATTTAGAAGTATTTGGTAGTAAGAATGGAAGTCTACTCCTTATGCACCACCAACAAATCATTTCATTTCAAATGGTATATAATGAATTTCAAAATTATAAAAAATTGAATTTGAGAAGATTGATAATTTTCATATTTTTCATTGACTTTTGAAATTAAATTATAAATGAAAATATTTAATGATTAATTATACTAATAGTTTGTATTATTTCATTTTCAAAATACCCATAATTTAATTAAATAATAAATAAAATTGATAATTAATTATATAATTATATAATTTTTAATTTCTTGTACTCTAATAATTTTTGTGTAAATACAAAAATATGGGTTTTAAAAGTTGGGTAAATTGGTTAAACTATTCACCTAAAAAAATTTCTTATAAAAAGATTAATATCAAGTATTAAAAATCAATGGAGAGAAGTTATCATTGAATTGTCCTCAATCCTAATATTCCAAAAAAGAGAGAAAAACCCACAACAATTTTGTTAAATATATTTATAATAATATAGATTATTAATAATAATTTTGATAAAATAAATAACCAAAAAATAAAAGAAAACAATTCCATTAAATTAATAAATATTTATATAAAATATGTAAATATTTTGAAATACATACATATGTAATATGGATAACATTCAAAATCCAAAGTTACAAACTTTCTTAATTGAAAATTATTAATATTATAATAAATTTTAAAAATATAAAAATCATTAATTTAATGATAATTATTTCATTATATTATTTAATAAAATGGATAAAAAATATAATACTTTTATCTTTATAATAATATAAAATGGATAGAAAATATAATGCTTTTATCTTTATTCATTTCATTTATTTTGTTTGATTTGAATAAAATTTTGGTTGATTAAGGCAATATGTCACTCAAAATACTAATTATCCCCATTCATGTTTTGGGAATATTTTTTCATTCCAATTTCCTAATACTTTTCAACTTTTCTAAATAAAATAGAATCAAATCCTCTAACATTGAAAAACGACAAATTCCAATGTCCAATTCCTTTAAACTATTACAATATATTATATTTAAATTAAATATCCTCATTTCCCATCACAATTTCATTAACAGTGAACTATTATGAGTTTTCATTTATACTTTATTTCCACACCTCAAATGATTTCACAAAGTCTCTAACGTGCTTAACTCTACAAGTTGCAATACGTTTAACATTGAAAAGCTAAAACTCACATTTTTTTTAATGCCAAAGCCAATATCCAAAAGTAAAAGCTCCCTTCGTCACAATTAATCATTTCTAATATTTTGAAATTTTCAAACTCGCACACAATGAGGTAAAATTTTCTCATAAGAAATCAATCAATAACTTGGCAAACACTGGTACAATGAGGTGAAATTTTCCCATAAGAAATTAAGCAATCACTTGGCAACCATTTCACATTATCCATGTTAACGACAACAATATCCTCCACTGAATCAAATATATTTTGATGAATATGATCGTGAACTTCATCAAATATAAACATAGTTGCATCATCATTGTATTGTATGTAGTTCAATACCCACTGGTTCATTGAAGTGACATGATGAATGTCGTGTGAATTGACCATTATACTTTGACATCCTCTTAAAGTAAGATGTTTCAACTTTTTAAGCCCTCTGATTGTATTGGGCTGCCAACAACCTGTAGGATTTAAAAATTGAACCGCAGATAGATTACCAACTAGCACAGCCGCTAAGTCGGCGTTTACGGCTGTTAAAAACGCAATGCCGAAATGACTGGTGACCGCGACCGCTGGTGATGCCAGCACAGAAACGTAGCCATCAAACGTCAGTCAGCAGAAATATGAAACGTCTTAATATCTGTGTGAATATTTTAATATTTTTTAATCAGGTAGACGTGGCAATAAGTTAGTGAACACAGTAATTTTTAAACATTATTAGGTAAATGTAAAAAAGTAAACATATAAACGGATGTCTCTATAACAGTTCGAAAGTTAATTGATGTAATCAGAGCCATTCATTTATTGTGACGACTAAGAATATTCTAGGCATATCTAATCTTGTCCATAGAAAACGTATTAGGAACGAAAAACCTATTAAATATGCCCATTATCAATAGGTGTACGCCTTTCGGCGTAAATATATTGAAGGAACTTAATCAGTCTATGTCTAACTGTTATATTTTTAAATTTCCTGTTCTTTGTTTTTAAATTTCAGGCATGTTTTTTGTTCTTAAATTTTTTGTTAATCCAAAATTTTGATCGATTTTTTGAACATTTGGATGGTTTAAAATGAGGCAAAATTCCAAAAATAATGTTTTGAAATACATAGAACTTTGATCCATGCAAAATTCAAAATCTGACCAGATTCAAATCCATTTTTTTTGCCTTAAAAAAAAACTAAGAAAGAAAAATTACTCCGAAGTTAGTCCACTCCTTTATTTACTACCCATACCTAAATGTCAACAGAAAGAAGTTTAATATTAAACTTAGTTTAGTGTTAATAACTAAATAATCTCTGACCGGGAACGACTAAAGACGGACACCAATAATTGCACCGTATAAAAAGAAATTTCCACGCATGTATTTGTAACTTCGACGTATGTTCATTTATGCTTTTATGACTGAATCTGGTCATACGCGAGTACTTGGCTCTCTTATGAATATTTTTATGAGCAGCGCATTCAATGGAAGTCGTATTCCATTTTTCTTTTGGCGGGAGAGGGGAAGCGAGTCGGATAATGCCGAGGCAATTACCACCACACTGTCAGATCCTCTTATTACCCTGTCGTTTCCCCGTGACACCAAGGGCGTGAAGGGTAGGCCCTACACGAACAGCAGCGATAAGCAGTGTTATATAGAGAAGCCACTACTCCATGCAGAAATATGGTCAGTGGATTGTAAGAAATAGCCACGTACCACATTCTTTGTAACAAGTGGAATGCCGTATAACCACCACAGGTAAATGGATCAAGTGGTAATGGAGCATTTTATTGACATGCTTCCATTTGTCGAAATACACGAAATACACTGCCTGAGGTTATATTGACTATATTCGTTGTTCTTGGGTTATAAAATAATCCAAAAACCACAACCTCGTAACAGAATATAAACATAAAAAACCATTAATCATATTCTTACATGGCACAGAAGTACACCACCTTGAATTATGTTACCCTTGTCTATGATTGGTTCTTCATGATATAATTTTATAAACAATAATAATAATATATTTAACACAAATTCAAATCAAAGCTGCTCCCTTCCTTTGAAATCTCACTCCAGCCATAGTTTTATCTCACAAGCTATCAAGACTCCCTTAGNTTCAAAGCATCTCGAGCACGAGCACGAGCACGAGCACGAGTGAGTTTTTATTGCCTACCTGATAACAAACCCATCTTAGACCAATTTGCAAATACTAGGAACTGGCCATGGAAATCTGGCTGACCTCATTCAATCTCTGGAACTCTGCACTCGCCCTGCATTTTCAAATATCAGTAATCGAAAAAGTAGATATCGCTTACTTCTGCTTCTTCTCTATTTAAGCAATTATTCAGAGACTTTGTGTTCTGCGGCCATGGAAGAATTTTTAGAGCTGTAAATTTCACCCATACTTAGAAGGAGAAGGGAAAGTTATTTTTACGGCGTAGATGTCCACGTTGACAGCAAGAAATTGACGTCCTTGGGGTGGATGATCTCAGGCGCCTCTAGGAGGAGCTTCAATTTGATTGTGGATTTCTTATTTGGCTGACAGTGAAAAAAAAGGATCTAGAACTGTGATCTAAGAGCGTGATCTGGCCTTTGAATTTAGCCACTGCAAATAATTTGTTTCTGCCAACAGACTTAATGACTGCAGAAAGAATAAACGGCACATTCAATGAAATGGCACGTTCTTGGCAGCTCCTTCTTGACGCCCAACCAAAGAATATTCTTCATACATAATTCCCCGCATTGAAGGCTCCCCTTTTCACAAGTTCGCAGCTCCTCACAGAGTTAAAAAAATAAGCACAATATAAAAATCACTCACTTTCATCAGCGAAACCAAATAGAAAATAGCACATTCCTATTCTTATCTACACACTGCACACAATTTCTACTTTTATTTTTCACATATTTTGGGCTTTACCTTGTGTGAGTTCTCTGATACTAAAATGGAAAACCTAATTGCGCACCAAAAAAAAATGTTTTATTATTGAATTAATCATATATTTATACAAGATGTTTTTCTCAAGAGTATAACAAACTCATAACAAATTTATAAAGAATCTCTCAACCACATACATAAATAATTGAATCTAATAAATCCAAAGCAATATTTAATGTAAACATTAATTCCAAAAAAGCACAAGCAAAATGGAAAATTGCTTATACAATTTCTTAGACTGATAAAAGACAGAAAATACATATTTGAAGGGGAATATTAACTTGGATAAATACACTGATTGCAATAGATTACCAAGGAATATAAGGCTTACAAACAACTACTGTTCTATGGGAAAACAAATTAAAACCAAAATGTATAAGAAGGCATAATAAGGAGTGATATGAAATGAATATCTCCATAGCTCATACTTCGTGAATAATTTGGAATAGATAAAAATGATAATAAGGAATGATATGAAATTAATATCTCCATAGTCTCGGATTCTTCTCGGATCCCAACAAGTAGGGAAACTTTGAGCAATGCAGATGTAAATATTGTGCACCACAAAAGCTTTGTGACTGAACTCTCAGTATTTATCACACAATGTTCAAACTACTCAATATATTGCCCGTTGTGATAGAACACTTAATGAATAATTTCGTGACACTAAAAAAAATATAGTGTTATACTTAACATATAAACTCAAAAATATATATGAAAATGTCCACACACAAAATACTTATATTAATAATTTTGAACTCTCAGTGGTCAAACTGCTTAATATATTGCGCACTCTCAGTGGTCAAACTGCTTAATATATTGCGCGTTGTGATAGAACACTTAATGAATGATTTTGTGACACTAAAAAAATTACAGTGTTATACTTAACATATAAACTCAGAAATATACATGAAAATGTCAACACACAAAATACTTTATATTAATAATTTTGGCGGTGCAAGCTAATATAAAAATACAATACTCAGTCGAGCTTCAGCTCAAATGACTTCTTGGACTTATGCGACTTACAACCACACAGAGAGCTTGTGCTCTCAGACTTCCTCAACTACCTTCAGCTATTGTTGTTGCTTCTCTGCTCTGTGTTTATCACTCTCTGCATATCGACCTCCTACAGACTCAGACATATATAGATAAGATCAAGACTTACTATAGAAGTAAAACTCACTCAACAATTAATACAAAAATAAATTCTATTGACTTCTATCTACTTTGTTGGACTAGAGAATGACTAAAATCTGTTTCATTGAATAACTCCCCTACTTGGCGATTGGCAAAACTAAGTTTGAGTAAACTTGCGAAATTGTATTTGGAGATTGACGACTGACTCAATGACAAATCGACGAACATGTAAAGCTCATTGACTTGCAATTACTATTCCCAACACTCCCCATTAATTATAAGTAGGTGGCATTACAAATATTTACATCAAAAATTGACTTGGAATATATTGTTACACATGTGTTACTACATAGACTCTCACACTACTACGCATATGCTGAAATGCATCTCTTGCTAAAGATTTTGTAAAAATGTCTGTGAATTGTTCTTTTGATCTACAAGATTCTAAACATATTTCTTTGTTATTCACTAATTCTCTGATAAAATGATACCTTGTATCAATGTGTTTGGTTTTCTTGTGAAACACATGATTCTTTGATAACATGATCGATGAATTGTTGTCATAAAATATTGTAGTTGGTGCATGTTGTTCGTACAGCAAATCCTTTAACATTCTTATCATCCAAACTACTTGACAATATGTGTTTGTAGCTGCAATGTATTCTTCTTTTACTAAAGAAAGAGTCACCATGGGATGCTTCATTGATGCCCATGATATTATACCCGTTCCAAAATGAAATGTGTACCCAGAGGTACTTTTCCTATCATCTATGTTGCCTCCGCAATCACTGTCAGTGTATACTAGAAGTCTGAAATATTATGAAGTAGAATACAAAATACCAAAATCTTTTGTTCCATTCACACATATTAGAATTATATTTCCTGCCTTCCAATGTGATTCTTTTGGAGTTTCCATGAACCTTGAAATTAGACTCACTCCATACATAATATCAAGTGTTGTTGCTTTCAGATACATAAGACTTCCTACCAATCTTTTAAACTATGTGGGATCCAGCTTGGACTCTTCCTCTTCTTTACTTAACTTCAATCATGTTATGACAGGTGTTGGCGATGATTTGGAATTTATCATGTGGAATCTTTTCAAAATTTCATGTCCATACTTAGGTTGTGAGATAAATATACTAGCTTTACACTGTTGAACTTCAGTGCCCAAAAAATATCTCATAAGCTCTAAATTAGTCATTTCAAATTCATCCTTCTTGACTGACTTAAATTCTTCTATGCTAAAATCACCTGTAAAAATCAGATCATCTACATATAGGCAAACAATTAACATGTTTCCTTGTTGATTTTCTTTGATGTACAGAGTTGTCTCATATTCACTTCTCTGAAATCCATTTTGAGTGAGATAGGAATCTATGCGACTGTACCAAGCTCTGGGATTTTTCTTTAATCCATATAGTGTTTTCTTCAATCTGTACACTTTGTCTTGTTGTCCTGGAACCTGATCGTCTTTTGGTTGTTCCACATACACTTCTTATTCTAAATGTCCATTAGAAAATGATGAGATTACATCCGATTTGATAAATTGGTCATTTTTTCTATGCGACAATGGATAACATAGTTCTGACTATGTCCATGTGCGCAACAGGTGAAAATGTTTCATTGAAATCAATTCCAGATTGTTGTGTAAAATCTCTTGCAACTAGCCTTGCCTTGTTCTTCTGCACATTTCTATATACATATTGTTTTATTTTATGGATCATATCCTTGTATTTAGGTACATATACCAATTTCAATGTCCAATTGTTCTTTATGTATCTGATTTCTTCATCCATGGCTTGAGCCCATAAATCATCTTTGAGATATTCTTCAAATGTTAATAGATCATCTATTTGTGAAAATAGAGCAAAAAATGAAAATGAATTTTCCATGTCCTCGTTATAGATGTCATCCAGAATTCTTGTCTTTCTTAGTAACAGACTTGCTAATTTTGGATCTAAAGATGTAGAACTACTTGGACTGCTTGTTGGTGTTTGTTTCACTCTAGGTGTAGACTGCACACCTACTGATCTTACTAGAGTTTTTTGTGTTGCGTTTTTAATCATAGTTGTAAAAGGAATTGTGCACTTACTTGTATAAGTTGTTTGAGACACCTCTTTTTTTGTGTCATCATGCTCCATAGCATTAATAATCCTAACTGTCTTTTCTATGCTTCCATACCATGCTTCATTATGCACGAACTAAACATCGTGATTGATTATGACTTTCCCTATGACAAAATCATACAACTTGTATCCTTTTGTTTCTTCATAATACCCAACAAATATACATTCTTTTCCGTTTGTTTTCCAACTTCTTTCTTAGCTCATATGGAACATGTGCATGTGCGACACTATTGGAGTTACTTCACACACACCTAGGATTTCTTTTTCCTAAGGTTTTTTCTTGTTTATTAGTCATAATTAGTCATTATCTAGTCTCTTATATTTTAGGGGAGAATATTCCACCTAGAGAATATTCTCTCTCAGTTGGCACTTCAGTTTGACTAGTTGAGTTGAGTTTAGATGCTACATTGGTTTTGTCACCATGCAACATTGGGATCATCACCAGCTAATGCGCACTTTCCTTGGGAAGTCCATCAAATGGATGTGAAGAATGCATTTCTTCATGGTGATCTCTCTGAGAAGATCTACATGGATCAACCCCAGGGATTTATGCATAACTCATATTTGGTCTGTCGACTGAAGAAGTCCCTTTATGGCCTCAATAAGGCCCCGCGAGCATGGTATGCCAAGATGGAATTCTACCCATTGTCACAAAACTTTATACGTTGTAAATCAGGCCTGCATGTCTACATGCTCAGGACAACTAATTCACTTCTACTTTTAGTTTTGTATGTTGATGATTTGTTGATCATCGGTTGCTCGAATTCATAGATTGTTGCAGTCAAGCGGGTTCTACATGACAGGTTTTTTATGATGGACATGGGTTTGCTACACTTCTTCCTTGGACATGAGATCAGTCGGGATGCATCAGACATCAAACTGTCTCAAGCCAAGTATGCACGAAATCTCCTTGAGAGATTTCACATGACATATTGCAAGTCTGCTTTGACTCCTTTCTTATCAGGAGTCAAACTTGAGGATGGTGGAGAGACTCCATTGGTTGATAGCACTTTGTACAGACATCTAGTGTGGATCTTTTTGTATCTCACACACTCCAAACCAAACCTCTCCTATGCAGTTGGCGCAGTTTCTAGGTTCATGCAGGAGTCGCATGAGCTACATTGGAAGGTTGTAAAGAGTATCCATCGACATGTATAGGGAACCATCACCTTTGGGATTCATTATGCAGAAGACTCTACATTAGATCTTGTCAGATTTATTGATTCTGATTGGGCTAGCGATAGCACTGATTGCAATTCCACATCTGGTTACTCACTCAGTCTTGGTTTTGGGCCTATCTGTTGGTCGAGCAAGAAGCAAGTTTCCACTGCTCTATCTTCAACCGAGGTGGAGTACCGAGGGGTATTTAACATAACCATTCAGGCTATGTGGCTACACCAATTTCTCAATGATTTAGGAATTCAGTTTCATCGGTCGATCGTCATATGGTGTGACAACCAGAGAACTCTAAAGTTCTGCAGAGATCCAGTTCAGACGCAGTGGACGAAGCACATCGAGATCCACATGCAATACATCCAGGACTTTATACATGAGGGGATCATCGACTTACAGTTTTTTCCTTCAGCAAAACAAACGACTAACATCTTCACCAAGACCTTCACTGAGCAGAAGTTTCATTCTCTGCGAAGTCGTGTTGGAGTGAAGGACATAGTTCCCTAGAAAATGTAGTTCTTGTTTTTTACATACATTGTACCTTGAGTGAGGGGTTTTCCCATCAGGTTCTCCCTCTTTCCTCACTTTATTTCAGTGTATCTCTTGTATATGGGTACCTAACATGGCCTCGTTGTCAGGACCCATTCTTTATTTTCATCATAGTGATGTTCAGGGGGGTGTTGGAGTTACTTCACACACAACTAGGATTTATTTTTCCTAAGGTTTTTTCTTGTTTATTAGTCATAATTAGTCATTATCTAGTCTCCTATATTTTAGGGGATAATATTCCACCTGGAGAATATTCTCTTTCAGTTGACACTTCAATCTGACTAGTTGAGCTAAGTTTAGATGCTGCATTGGTTTTTTCACCATGCAACATTGGGATCATCACCAGCTAATGCAAAATTTCCTTGGGATCATCACCATATGGGCACATTATGCTTGATTTCCTTAGTTAACTCCTCACTACTCTTTGTTCATTCAGTTAAATGAAGGCTAGTTGACTAGTTAACTCAACTAGGTGGCAGTTCACTCCCGTAACTGCCTGAGAGACTAGACTAGGTGGCAGTTCACTCCTGTAACTATTGGTTCTCCTCCAGTGCACATTGGTTCTCCTCCAGTGTGCACGCATTGAGTTATACAGAGTATATCATGTGTACATTATTCATTATTCACAATGGTTAATGAGAATTCTTTCACTCTTTCTCTCCTTCTTCTTCTTTCTCAAATTCTCTATGCAAATGTCTATATTATTGTTTAGATAGATATATTTTTTGTAGGTTCAACACATTTACATGGTATCAGAGGCGACAAAATACTAAGCAAAAGTTACACCAAATTTTTTTTGTAAGTACAAAAAATTGAAGACGACGGAAAGATGGATTTCCAAAAAGAATTCATTCTTACACCTTACAACTATTTTGCATGGAAGGAAAAAATATCCATACATCTCATAACCAGAGGGTTGTACAAGTTAACCTTGAATACAGATATAGAACCGACTTCATCCATATAAAAATACAATTACTTAAATCGCATGGATGAGGCACTCAGAACAATTTGCAATCTTATTTCTCTCGATCTCCTTTTTCACATATCTTCCTGTAAGAGTCCCAATGAATCTTGGACCACCTTGGAAGGGATATTTGTAAAATAGGATGAGAGGATGGGACACATGATGGAGGTGGATCTACTAATATTGGATCCAAAAAGATTCGACAATATCCAATATTTCTTTACAAAATTCAAGGATTTACTGTCGCAACTCAAAGCTTGTGGGGTTGATAAATCGAAGGAGGAGAAACAAATGGTTCTCACCATTCTCTCCAATCTTGGTCCTAAATTATTTTTATTCGTATCCACATTCCATTCTATTAGATTCACCTTTAGAGCCTGTTGGATTACTGAGAGGGGGGGTTAATCAATAATAGAGCAATTTAATCCTTTTTAACTATATAATCCAAGTGTTATATCAATGTAGCATTATCATCCAATAAATTCATAGTAAATAAGAAATGAACAAATGAACAATCGTACACATACATATTACACCATTTTTTAACGTGGAAACCCAAAGCGGGAGAAAACGACAGAATGTTTTTTCTTAAATGTCTTTAAGAATTACATTCATTGGAAGCACCAACTTCCTTTATTTTCGAGCTGCAACTAGAAGGAGGCTCCAACCCCCTTGTTTCTTCGGCTACAAATTGAAGGAAGATCCAACTCCCTTATTCTTTGGCTACAACCAGAAAGAGGCTACAACCCCCTATGTTCTCTGACTACAATTGGAAGGTGGCTACAACCACCTGTCCTTGCCCCGTCCAACTTCCCTGAAGTAGAAGTAGAATGATGGAACCACTGTCACACTATCACTGTGAGATATATCATTGTAAACCTGTACCAATAAACCTAAACCATGCATCAACCATGCATCAACCTGTACCTCAACCTGTAATCAACCTGTACCATAAACAAGTGCATCAACCATGCACCAACTTGTAATCAACATGTACCATGAACAAGTGCATCCAACCATGTAACAAGTATGTACCAATCATGTTTCAACTAATCATCAACTATGACTCATTGGTATGTACCAACATCATGAAATATACACCTCATGTATGTGCCAACTCATCAACTTCTTGTCTCAACCATGTACCCAACATGTACCTCAACCAAAATCCCTCATCAATATCATCATCCAAATATGATTTGTAACTCTGTAATAGACTTGGTGTATATTATCACATACCTGCAAACCTTCCTTAACTTTAACAACAGGATACTAGCATTTTCATCAAACTTTTCTTTAGTCTCACATGACTAGTTTTGGATTAGTCAACAGCCCTAACTTGAAATAATGATAACTATGTACCTATAATGAATAAATATTTGAAAATGATACACAATGTTGTTCAATGTGTTTTATGCAATTCCTCCAAATTTCACTACTTGGGACCTCACGGAAAAAGAGTTATGGAAAAAATGGCATACCTTGTTGAATTTTGGCTTATTCTAGAGAGCGACCTTGTAGAGCACGCCCCACACAAAATATTTTTCGAATCGATCTGAAAATGTTACACAACATACTACAGACTATAATCTAACCAACACATTTGGTCTTACTAAATTTGTATCTTTTATGAAAAAGTTAGGGTTAACCACTTTCCATAATTATAAATTTCTCCATTACTTTATCATTTAAATATTCCTCCTTGACTTTGTCACCTCACTTTATCATTCAAATAATCTTCTTTGATTTTGTCATTTCACTTTATTATTTAAATAATCCTTCTTGACTTTGCCACTTTACTTTATCATTTAAATAATAATTTCTTCTTTGCAACCTCTTGACTTCTTTGACCTTTTGGGGCTTCAAGCCAACATATGAGGGTCCTCCAACTTCGAAAGGCCATAACTCGCAAACCTTGAGGAGTTATGTGATGTTTCACATACCACCAGAAATGACATGACATGTAATATCCATATAGAATAATATTACCTTCAAATATATTAAAACTCATACCATTATACATTAAACAACCTTGGGTCCATTACCCAAACCTTTGTGCTACCGAAATTTGCTACAGGACTTTCTTCAAGGGTTGACCTCAATTACAACCAACCTTAATCAATAATATCCCCCTTTGGCATTGATGGAAACACTCTGATGCAATACTGAAATCATTTCATGCAATATTGAAGTCATATCACTCATTCTCCCCCTGGAACCATGCCTCTCTCCTCTGCATCTCTGTGACCATTTCTCCCCGTGGAATCATACCTCTGTCCTCTGTATCTGATAAATCTCTCCCCCTTTTTCATCAATGGAAAAGGTATCTTTCCATCAAGGCTAAATTGTCCTCTTTATGGTGCTTCCTCATGTACATCTAAGACATAAAAGATAAGCATTCAAAAGCATTCATTTTGGAGTATAAATAACTCTGAGTCTCTGGAAAAGATACGCAAAGGCTTCCCATGAAAGTGGTTTTGTAAATATGTCTACCACTTGTTATTTTGTGCCCACATACTCAACTTTGATGTTCTTTTCTACAACCTGTTCTTGTAGAAAGTGATACTTGATTGGAATATTCTTTGTCTTGGAGTTCATCACTAGGTTCTTTGAGATACTGATGGCACTTGTATTATAACAATAGATTGAAATGGGCTCATCATACTCAACCTGTATATTTGTCAAATTTTGTTTCATCCAAAGAACCTGTGTACAGCATGTTGCTGCTGCAATACACTCTGTCTCGATTGTAGGTAGAGATATTGATGATTGTTTCTTGCTTATTCATGATACTAAACACTCACCCAAGTCGAACACTTCTCCATTGGTGCTTCATCAGTCATCAATACAACATGCCCAATCTGTATTTGTGTAGGTAATAAGAGATAGATCATTTCCTTTTGGATACCATAATCCAAACTTGTTTGTTCCTTTGAGATATCTAAAAATCATCTTCACTACTAACACATTTGATTCCTTTGGCGCTACTTGAAATTGTGCCACCTATCCAACTGCCTACATTACATCTGGTCTGGATGTTGTCACATATAGTAGGATACCAATCATTGACCTGTATTGCCTCTGATTTGTATACTTTGAATCATCATATTTGCTTAACTTACAACTGGTTTTCATGGGAGTGATAATTGGTTTGCAATATTCCATTCCAAACCTTTTTAGTATTTCTCTGATATACTTGGTTTGAGAAATAAAAATTCCT
>JASDQU011027407.1:6663-23150 GCA_032191745.1 Picea mariana | reverse complement strand
TTATGTGACAAGCATCTAGTCTTTCCTGTGAACAAAGTGCATTTTGAGGATGAAGGTTTAAAGTTTCTTCTTCTAGTTGCATAACTCCTTCTCTAATCAGATTCATGGGAGTACTAGAACATTCAAGAAGATTTTCGTTGCTTAAGTGTTCTTCAATGACTGATTTTAAATGTTGATTAGAGCATGAGTTACAAGAATGAGGGTATTCACCCTGAGCCAGAATCAAATCATCTTCCATACTATTCAAAGACTGAAAATACAATGATTCAAAGGAAAAACCAATTTGGTTGTCAATGAGAGACTAATCAATAGATTCTACAACCCTGGCTTGTTCAACATTGTCGGAAGGATCATTCTCTTCTGGTGAAGAGAATTGTTCTTGCAGTTGAGTGATATGATTTTCAATTGGTTCTTCATTCGTGATCGAACATGATTGGATGGAATGGATGGAAGCATCATAGAAGAGATTTAATGCCAATGACATGTCATCGAGATTAAATTTACAGAGGATATGATAGACTCTTGTCAAAAAGTGTTTTGAGGATGGATCGCTGTTGATTAGCGAAGTATGAAATTCTTCACATAATTGATCAAAATCATAAATTTCAAAAGCATTTAGAAACTCATCTACAAATTGAAACCAATAAAAAATGTGACATGCTGGAAAGGATTCAAACCAATGTTTGATTCGACCTCTAAAAGTAAAAGCGAAAAGTCTTCATAAAACTCCTAAATCTGAGATGTCATGTTTGATGCACTTGCACCAAAACTTGTTAAGGTTCTCTTTAGCCGTATTATTGCTTTCACCATCAAAGGAGAGTTTGGACAAGCGAGAGACTGTCTCGTTGGGAACATCGGGTAATGAGAAGTTGAAAGGATGTTCCAACACAGTGATTTGGGGAGCCATGAGGGAAAATGAATCAATTTGAAGTAAAGGCTCCTANAAATCTAAGATGTCATGTTTGATGCATTTGCACCAAAACTTGTTAAGGTGGTCTTTAGCAGATATATTGCCTTCACCATCAAAGGTGAGTTTGGACAAGTGAGAGACTGTCTCGTTGGGAACATCGGGTAATGAGAAGTTGAAAGCATGTTCCAACACAGTGATTTGGGGAGCCATGAGAGAAATTGAATACATTTAAAAATAAAGGCTCCTACAAGGCCATCTTGTCAGTCGACCCTCCTTCTAGCACCATTTGTTGACAAGGCGAAATTGACTGTCCGTCAACTGAGAGAGTGGAACCTGTCTGGGGTTGTCTAAATAACCCAAGCCGTTTGGAATTAAACACCCTGACGGGTTTAGCGGCTCCGTTAGCCGATCTAAGGTCCTATGAAAACCAAATTAAACAAATCTAATCTAACTAAAACAAAATAAAACAGACTAAACTAACTAACAATAAATAAAACAAGCTAATATACTAATACTATATTAACCACTATATATATACAAACTACTAATCAACTATCTAATTACTAACTGCAATATTATTTATTCACAAAAATGTACAATATAAACAATTTATAGATTTAATTAAAACCTGAAAAACTCATTCGAGATCTTCCCTAAGACAGCAAGAGATATTTTTTGATTTTTATAGTTTTATGAACAAGAAATAAACCGAAATCTAATTAAACTAAACTACAAATATATCTAACTAAAATACTAACAAATATACTAAGCAAATAAACGACAAACTCACCTGGAAACACTCCAAATTTGTCCTGTGTATGATGACCTCGAAGTTGGTCGACGGAAGTAAACTCGCACCGGTTAGTCCAAAAGCTTCTCATACACGATAGGCTGCCCTACTCTTTGAGTTGTTTATAGGACAAACAAGACATAAAAAAACATAACAATTATATGATTTATAAATCTCTGCAATAAGGGAAACCTGTTATGCAAAAACCCATATTTAATAATTCAACTTATGAAGAAGATAAACCTGTCATTCATAAACTGAACTAAACAATTGTTATGTCTTTTACACAATTGGAAGAAAACAGATATGGATTACAATGATTAAAATTATATCATTTGCACATGATCTAGATAGCTAAAGTAGTCATAAACCATAAACAAATTGATATACACAACATGAAACAAAATGCTGATATAATGAAAAGCTAAAGTTGTGACAAAACATCAAATTCTGCTTCAGTCTGTATTATAACTCCATATCCTTGTTCTCCCATGAATGAGGATATCTTATTACAAAAATGAGTAGCATTTATAAGTTTTTCCACAAGGTAAAACCTCCTTGTGGAAGTTAAAATTGTTTTACAAAAATCTGGGAAATATCCCAAAGATCAACTAAACTAAGAAACTAAAATGCAAATAAAATATCTCAAATATCCTCTAACTGCTCATCAACTCCAATGCAATTTCGAATTGACATGTAATAGACCAAAAATAACAAACTAGAAAGAGATTTTACTAACAAAACAATAAAAATCTGACTTACAGACTTAGCTATAGAATCATCTGATTCTGTAGCTAGTTTAAAATAGCATACAGGACCAAAATCAAAATCAAATCAAATCTTTTTAAAAAAAAATCAAATCCAATTTAATAAACATTAAAAACGAATCACTAAAGATTCAAATGATTTTATCATTCAATATAAGACATAATCAAAAGTGATTTAGTCGAAACAGAGATAAGAATACTCTATTTTCTTTTTACCATAAATTTGGGTCAAACAATAACAAGACTGTTTCATATCAAAATGAAATTGATAGCAAATCATATCATATGTGATACAATCTAATCCAACACAACCATCATTCACTCGTTATAACTGTCATGATATAACAACAGATTCATATTGTTCAATTGAATTCATAGATGGGAAGACTGTTACGATTATGTGTAAATGAAATCATACTTAACAGTGTCAACCCAATCAAATTCGTGATAGATCCTTGCACAATCAACAGACAGAATCGTAATAGAATCGACATAGATTACAATTGTAAACTGGGCAAATAATCAAAACGAATCACAACTGAGTTTAATTATAGGAATAAATCGTGAATCTGATACAATCAATTTCATTCTTCAAATCGAATTCAAACAACATATTCATTGCAAACGAATTGATAACATGGTGGAATAATCCAATGCGAATTAACCTGCTGAGTATAACTGTTATGAATTGAATCCATATCAAAATTGTTGCTAATCATAGCATATACATCATAACGAAATCGAATTGAAATGTGATTGCGTTTCAAAACTGAAATATGAGAAACGACCTTTGTCTAAAATAGATACAACAAATTCAATTGACAGTAGAGCATTCACTGTAACTAAATCAAACAAATCAAATCCACCAAGATCAATCAAATCCAATCGAAACTAAACTAGGAAAACAAACTTCCATTAATCAAAGGACAGCTATGCATACAATGTGACAGAGCAAATCAAATGTTGTTAACAGAACTATTCAAAACGAATTCGAATTCGTTATATAAACAAGGATTATTTACAAAAAATGATTGATATCGAAGATACCTATGGAGCGACGAGACAGCTTGTTGGGTAAGAGGGAGTTCTGAAGATCATATCTGAAGGAATGCATACAGACTCAAAACGCATGTTCGAGCCACTGAAACATTAACCTATAAAACGAGAGCTAGATCTCTGTAGTAGCTCACTTTCTGAAGAAACTGCTCGTGATGAGGCTAAAGGGGCTAAAAAAGGTTCTGGGTTTTCAATGTCTTGAGCTAATTCGAATCTGTTTGCCCAGAATCGCTCACGTAAAAACGTGACTCTGGGGCAATTATGGGGCAGTTTTCTCTGGCAAAATGAAACCACAACCGACTCTGAAAACCATGAGGGTTCAATTCGCCCTTTAGGATCCAAGAGATAACACATAGTGAGCTAGGCTAAGGGAAAAGAGTTTGAATAGATTAGGCTCAAAGATTTTCCCAAAAATCAAGAGAGATAACTCGGTAAGGATGCAGGCATTAATGCCGAAGTGTGCGAGGGCATTGGAGGTTATCTCTGGCCATGCATGATAGTTATGATGAAAGGTATGACCGCCGGCTTACATTGTTGCTCAAACCATCATAGCATAGCTCAATAATCATATCGTTTGGCCAACCAATGAGTCAAATGGTAAGTGTTATGCCATACAATCAACGTTACACCAGTACCACTACCAATTTCATAGTTGTTCACTCTATTATAATCGTTCAACCATTAAGTCATGTGTACAAACAATGAAATCAAAGGTGAATACCAATCCGTGCCGACACTATGCTATACAAATCAAAACCCAAGTCACAATGCGCCAATGTGTATAATCCATAGTTTAATCACGGTGCCAAAACGCTATTCATATAGCTGACCAACCTATAAATTATGAAAAGATTAACATAGGGATTACATTATATGTATATAAAAATTTAATCAAACCCCTATGCATTTGATAGAATTAATGATTAGGCAAGTCATAAAATACAAATCCAAATACTCAATGTCTTACAAATTCAATAAAATCAAGTTAAGCAATCAATATAAAAATGTCTAATGAGCATAATTCGAAAATCCTTCCAGCCACATGATGATAAACAAAAAGGTAAGTGCAGTAAGTATATCGATAAAAAGATCATGACAGTTCAGATAGTGATCGAAATGTGACCTCGAAAGGAGAGGTTTTCATGCTTACAATCGTGAAAACTTAACGAAGACAAATGTGTAAATGTCTCAAGAAATGAAAGTTTGGTTTATTTGAAAAATGCGATGAAAACTTGAAGTTTGCAAGACATAGGTGTAGGCAGCTTATAGGATCGTAGAAAAAGGTGAATTGGCTGCCAACATGACTCCTACCTATTGTCACAGAACTTTGTATGTTGTAAATCAAACCTGAATGTCTACATGCTCAGGACGACTAATTCACTTCTACTTTTAGTTCTATATGTTGATGATTTGTTGATCATCGGTTGCTCGAATTCAGTGATTGTTGCATTGAAGAGGATTCTACATGAAAGGTTTTTTATGACAGACTCTATCTTCAGCCGAGGCAGATTATCAAGGGGTAGTTAATGTTGGAGCACACTTTTGTTTTTAATACTTCAGTTACAAAAAGGTTGAAGCCGCCCACTCTTTCAAATAACAAAGAACGATAACCATAAACCTCAAATCTTGGATTTTGGGATTTCATGGATCTAACAGATATACATATCAAAGTTCCCAATGTCCTGACATGTGAAATAGCGAAGTCGGGTTAAGTTTAATCATGATCATCGAAACATTGAACAACGATTATCACTATTTTAATGCATCGAGCTTTTGTGATTCGGGAGTCATGCCTCGAGCGGCCTTCGAGTGTCAGATGTACAAAGTCATGAAAGTGACTTAAGATAAACCTGGTTAATTACCAGAATAACGATAATTAACATTAGTTAAGTATCGTGACTTTGCGAGTCAATGATTTTTCCTTAGAATGACACCTTTGTAATGCCGATACCCGAGGTTGTGATATTTATAAACTAATCACGATCAATTAAGAACTTAAGTCTGATCAAAGTTAATTAACCAAATCACAAAATCACAAATTTGGGGTTCATGGCCCAAGACTATGAATAAAATCATCCGAGACTATGAATGTCAAAAAAGGATTAAGAACTAATTGCAACTAATTAAAGGATTAGAATGGACTAATTAATATCTTAATCAAATTTAAACCTGTGGAGCTTAGGGGTAAAGAATTAAATGTTTCTACGATCATCCCAAGTCACAAAATATGAAACATTTATGGAATTTATAAGATAATTAGCGAAATGATTGAAAGAGATCTTGATTTATTTCCAAATCTTTCAAATTAAACGTTGTGCCAACAAGGACCCACACAGACTCGAGTATTCTAAACGAAAGAATTTTTCGTCATTATTTGAATTTCATTCTAGTTTCAAAGAGCCAGTGTAGTGAGATAACCATTGTTTATATTTTAATCCTCTGTAACAGGAAATATAATCTCGAGATTTTATATCATGGCTCCACGAAAAAGGCCCAAAATAGTTGGTGAAACTTCAGGTAAGAGTTCGGATATTATTTCTGATACCTCACCTAGAAACATCAACACTGTCAAAACATGGACACATGTTTTTAACATCTTGCAGTACGATATGATAAATTTACCAGACGACTCTAGCGATAATGAGAAAGATGATTTGTATATCAAATACAAAGTGGTCGCTCAGTGGGAGATGCAAAAGGTAGAAACAAGGCCGCGACTTTTTCCCTATTGTGATATGGTTAAATGGGCGTTGGACCACGTAGATGTCCTGACTAGGGCAATATTTAACGCACATAAGGTGGTTGTTGGGACATTCAGGCCGAAGCATCTGTAGGCGATGTATAAATTGTCTCCCACATCCAATTTTACTTCCAATGCCGAATTCTTGGAGGGTTTCAAAAAGAAAGAATGCGAGCAATTTGGAAAAATCTCATCTGACCTGATCAAAGATTGGTTCTCACGCCTTGAAAAGTTCATAGCAGACACACATGGTATATACGCAATTTTTTCGTTATAGCCACAATTTATGTATATAGCGATGATGGTATGCAGTCTTTATGGAAGAGATAATACTGTGCATTTTTTACTTCCATGGGTACCACTTATCCACACAGTAGAAAAGGAGTACTTTTTCGACTAGGCTAAATTGTTGTTAGACAGTCTGGCTAGCCAAGTTACAGAATATCATGCAAAAAGAACAAGTGGGAAAGCAGCTTCAGTCTTCATGTCTACTTACATTATGGACATCATATGTTTCATGACACCTTTTCCAATGATGAGTTGGAGCTGGAATCCAAATAACGTAGAGCCTATTCATGTATACCACTCCAAACACTGGGAAGATAAAGCCAAAGACTTCGTCTATGAGATTTTCAACTGTGTAATTGCACCAATGCATTTCATTATCTTCGGCCATCCACCTCCCAGGATTTCAAATAAATTCATGAAAAACTTGAACAGCGTGGCAGACTGGTACCTAGAAGAACAGTTCTCATATATTAGGGTTTTTGGCTTCTCTGTCCCCCCATATGCCCTACCACTATTCTTACCAGACAAGCTAGTATGTCAAGAAATCGCTAGGAAAACTGTGCTCGTTGAGATAAGTAAAGAACTTGAAGGAGTTTAGAAAAAGGTATGGCCATCCTTTCTCATACACATTGGTACATATTCTTTATTAGATTTTGGCCATGCCAAAGCGAAGGCCACGACCTTGGAGGAAATGAAACTAGTAGACATTGAATGTAAGAAACACAATCTTCATCAGTTCATGGGTAACCATCTGGCAAGTTGTGGTCTAAAAAGATATGAGCACAAAAATTCCCCTCATGACGAAATGTTCCGAGGAGAGAGATCCTACTCAAAAGTCTTAAGTCAGGTTCGAGCTCTTCTTCTCGTAGATATGAATGATTTCTACAAATTTCAGGAACACCAGAAAAGTGGCCTCCCCAAAGTTTTGCAGGAAAAAACCTCAAAACCTCCAGGTGCACAACAAATAGGATCCCAATGTTCAGCGAATACAAATCCTAGTGAACAAAAAAATCAGGAGAACACAGATGACACTGATACCTCAAAACAGGAAACTGAGATCCCAAGCCAAGAGAAAAAACTCCTAGAGACAGATACATCAGTTAAACAGGTCAAGTATCAAGCAGAGACCCCCTCAAAGGGGGTAGGAGGCACACCCTTGTCTCCATCAAATGAACCATATACAAATGATATCATAAAAAAAGAATCCAAAGAAATTGGCACTCCCATTCCATCCATCATACCCTTAAAATATGGAAAGGGGAACCCCAATGCAGCGATAATATCTAAAGAGGATTTAGCACCTATATCTATAGAAGAATTGCCTCCTAGCAATTTCTTTTTTAGCAAGAAAAGGAAGGTTTTGGTGAAGACAAAAACATATCAAAAAGTAGGTGCAACAACTAAAAAGTACAGAATATTAATGGATCGAGAAGCTTTAAAAGAATAATAATTCTCTGATGAGATAGCAGGAACATTGGGGGCTTATGCAACGGACAACCAATATTCAGTTGGAACCTTGAAGGAACGACTAAAACAAAGGGACATGTTGACTAGAAAGTTACAGACTCAGATAGCAGTTGTAGAGACGAATGTCAGGAATGAAGCATACAAAGATTTTGAACAAACCAGAGCAACTGACCAACAGGAAATCAAACAACTCAAATATAATATTGAGCAAATGCAACACTCGGCTCAGACAAGTCAAGCACAGGTAAGTAAACAGGAGGAGTTGATAAAATATCTGCAATCTAAATTAAATTCTACTGAAAGCTAGGTCATAGATATAGTAGTATTTCGAACTCAAGCCACTGAAATATGAAAGAAGATCGAAGAAGCTCAACAGAGTCTACTTAGTAAATTAGAAATCATGTAGGAACTGTTTCAGTTGATATATCAATCCTTAGACAAAATTACCTTAAGAGAGAGATAGGATAAGGTGGCTTAAAGTACTTTCCAGGAGGCTATTATAGAAATGACGAAAGAGGAAATGGTCATTGCTTCCATATTGTCCATTCGAGAACAAACCAGAGGTAACATTCTCTTAAAAACATGGGAGCATAATCTATCAGAGAAAAAAAAAATGGCTAAAGAGGTGAGAGACTCTTGTTAAGAAACATTTGACCTAATAAATAAAAAATTGCTAGATCTCGATAAGGAGAATAGTTCTGGAACTGAAACTTTTAGAATGATAGAATTCAAAATGTTTTAATCTAGTATAAATATACATTTTGAGAAAGAAACAAAGGTTTCTTTTTGCCAATTGTAAAGGAGAAGACTCTCTTCACTGAGAATTAACACAAATGCGGGACAAAGATTCCACATCTCGTCTATTCTGAGTTATGTGTTCTTTGTCGTTTCATATTCCAACATACTTTCATATATTTTCTTTAATGAATGCAAATGGAAATTTAGTACAACCTCTACCGTGGTTATGTTATATTCAATAATCTATTAACAAACATATTTTCCTCTATATTCACTATCAGTTAATACAAGACCTGCATGTTAATTAGATACTATATTTTATACTTCGTTGAAGATTACATCAATCATTTTCTTCTTCTATTACAAAGTAAGATTCTTCAGCTTTTGATGCCCTGCTTTGATTAGTAGCTTTATATTTTTCTTTCCATTCATTCTATATTTTGATTTTAACTCAGGTACTAGAAACAACCTCTGAGCTGTTATAATATTAATTCATCTTATATAACTTTTCTATGTTATTTATGTGTTGAAACGCAAACATTGAAACCTTTTCCTCATTTCCTAATGCCTAAAATTATACTTATAGCCTTAGTATAAACTTAGGAACAACATCTTTTTAGCGTTGTTGTCGGGGAACAAAGAAACAAAGTTATTTTTCCCTGGGAGAACGAATTTCACAAAGTTTCTTTCTTTGATAGTGAACAAATACTGAACACATTATAAAGGATAATTTTTTATTATTCACTTCGCGAGTCCACAATTTAAATAAGCTTGCATCCGATCGAAGGAACACCAGAAAAAACCCAGATGATAAGTACACCACGCCTATTCCCGACCTTGAAAAAATACTGAAACTAAGAGGATTCCTTAAGAAAGATACTGCGGTTTACCAACCTAAATACACATAGTCTAAGGCTAAGGTTCCACTTGAAACCATAAACCCTAAGTTAGTCCTACCTGAAATTAAGAATAAAGCTCATTCGACTACCTCCTGTGTAAGTGAAGGTGAGACATCTAGAGTAAAGTCTATTTCGATTGATATCCCATCATCTCTCGAACTAAATTTACCAACCTCACAAAGTCTAGAAGAGTATACCATACACTCAGATTCAACTCCTGTAGGTTCTCCCATTTATATATCTTGCAAGTCAGAGGAACTAAGGCCCCGTATCTCATTTCCCCCTTTTTTAGTTTTTTCGTCTCCTGATAAATAGTTCTCGGAATGTTTTTTTCTTCATTCCGAGGAAGCTAAAGGATTGCTATACATATTTGAAAACCCTCTTTATAATGTTTCGGTTTCCTCTCCTATAATATCTATGGAAGTTGTCAGAGGAGGAGGAGGGGGTGGTCAAGGACCACCCCCACCCCCCAGGATTTTCACTAAAGTAGTTGCCAGATATGCTCCTTTGGTCCTCCCAGTACCCCTTCATGATTTGCCTGAAAACTACATGAAAAAACTACCGAAGTTTACAGGGGAAGGAGACTTAACCACAACCAAACATATTCATTTCTTTTATCAATTCACAGATATTCTCGATCTCAAACATGAATACGTGTATTCACGGTTGTTTGTTCAAACTTTCGAAGGATAGGTGAGAACCTGGTTTCGAAGTTTTCCCACAGGTTTGATATTATCCTACAACGCACTAGAAAACTCTTTTCTCAGACAATGGGGTGAAACGAAAGATCACTTATATTATTTAACTGAGTTTGGGGCTTTAAGGAAAACAAATTCAGAAACTTTTATTGAATTCATCCAAAGATTTAATAAATTATATAATAAAATCCCAATCAAAGTTAAACCTTCGCAGCTTGCAGCAAAGGTAACTTTTGCAGGAGCTTTTGAACCCGATTTCACACTATTATTGAGAGAAAAGAGAGCGACCAAAATTACCCAAATGCAAGATGATGTCGTAGAAATTGAGTCAAATATGATGGCTTCTGGAAAATTAAAAACAAAAGTGGAAATGGGAAAAAAAGAGATTAAACTATTTAGGGAACAAGCAAGACCCTCTGAATCTGGGAGGTCTATAGACGTCAAGATGGATGATATGGCAAATATAATAAAAGAACTATCAAATAAAATTTTAAAGATGGAACTAGATCATTCTAAAGAACATTAGTTCATTAGGAGAGACTTTAAGAGGAACCCCCAATCCTCAAATACAACAAAGACAAATTAAAAATGAAGATAAAAAAGTTCAGTCTCCTTTGAAGAACGAAAATTTTACAGGAGGAAATGACATACAAGATTTTGAGGATTTAGAAGAAGATATGAATAATCTTGGCGAGGATTGTTATCAACCTCATTTAACTAGACAAGATTATGAGAGGTCTTTAAAAACAGAACATCGGTCTAATGCGGATAGCAACACATATAGTACAGATGATCCTGCTTTCCAAGGAATCACTGATACTATAATGGACAAGCTCCAAAACATGTATAATCTAAGATCTAAAACAAAAAACATAACAACTAACCAACCAAATAAAATCTTGCCGAGAGGAGAATTATATGAACCAACTCCAAAAGAAACTGAAACACAGAGCACAAAAATAAAAGGAGTTGACCCACAAGGTGCCAAATATAAGACAGCCGAAACACAGATGGAAGGAACAAAAACAACTGAAAATAAAGCAATACAAACAAAAAAAAAAAAAAAAGGAGAACGAAGTACCAATCAGAAAAACTGAAAAAATTATAGGAGGTTTCATCCTAGAAAATGAGATGAACAAAATCAAAATATCGATACCTCTGGTTTGACTAGCAAAGAACCCCGTCTACCGAAAACAAATCACCAAAATGATAAATTTTTCATATATGGGAAGTCAAGATGACGTTATAAATTTGGAAGATGACAAGCCTAATATAATTTTTGGTCTGCATTTTGAAGGGGCTAGAGATACCATTGCTCCTTTCTACATTACACTAAATGTGCATGATCGTCTGCTACATAAATGCATGCTAGATTCTGAAGCCTCGCATAACGTGATGCCCAAGGCTATTATGGATAGACTTGGCCTCAAAATTACCAATCCATATGGAGACCTGTATTCATTTGATTCAAGAAAAATTAAATGTATGGGCATGATCAAAGACTTAGTAGTAAATCTTGCACAGATCCCAGTAAAAAGTGTTCTGATGGATGTGGTTATTGTTGATATACCTCCAAAGTATGGTATTCTATTATCCAGGTCTTAGGGCACTAAACTTGGAGGATCCCTTCAACTGGACATGACATACACCACGATTCCCATATTCGAAGGACAGTTCACCCAATTATACCAGGAAACATGGCTGGCATATACAGTAAGTGATTCACATAATCCCAGCAATTACCCTGTTTATGTTGTTGATTAGGATCTTGGAAATTTTATTTTATCAATTGATGATGATATAGATGAATGTGTTGAAGACTTCACAGAAAAAAATAAAACAGAAGAGATAAAAGAAAGTGTATATAGTACTGGAATCTGGAAAACGTTTTTCGATGGTGCTTCGTCATGTGAAGGAGCAGGCGCATGGGTACTCTTTGTAGAACCTGGGGATGATTTTATCATTCCTTTCTCTTACAGACTACAGTGGGACATAGATTACATGAACAATGTATGCGAGTATGAAGCCCTGGTCCTGGGATTAGAAGCTGCCAGGAAGCTAAACATAAAGAAATTGGAAGTCTATGAAGACACAGAATTAATTGTAAAACAAATAAATTGGCAGTACCATGCCAAAAACCCAAGATTGAGATCTTATAGAAACTGCACCTGGGATTTAATGGAATTTTTTTTCTCATCAGTTGATTTTCATTACATTCCCTGTACATAAAATCTGCAAGCTAATTCATTAGCCAAAGTAGCCTCAACTTTTGCACCTCCTACAGCTTTTAAACTCAAGCATCACTTAGAGATGACGCGCAAACCCTCCATACCAAACAATATACAACAATGGCAGGTGTTTGAAGACGATGAACAGATTAGAAAGTTCCTTGAAATGGTGGAAGACTTTGTTGAGATGCACATTGACCAAGAAAACTAGAATGACCATACTTGGATTATGCAAGAAGGGGAAGATCCTCAAAAATTCCAAGAAAAGATCACGAATCATCACATCTTAGTACTAAAAAACAACCAAATCCCTAAAGGTCTAATCCCCTTAGAAATACTATTTGACCAAAATGACATGCCCTTGAAATCTACTCAGCAGCCTCAATAAGAAGAAGTCGAGGATTGAGATATAGGTACCAAAGAAAAGCCTATAATAGTAAAAATATCAAAATATCTTCCTCTTGAAATGAAAGGTAAGTATGCATATTTATTCGAGCATTATAAATATGTTTTTGCTTGCTCTTATGACGAGCTAAGAAATTATGACACCACTGTGATCGAACACAAGATTCCTTTAAAGCCAGGTGTCAAACCTTTCAGACAAAATCTTAGGAAAATCAATCCTATATTATTGCCCGTGGTCGAAAAAGAGGTTAAAAATCTCCTTGACGCGAAAATAATTGTACTACTCAGGTATTCTGAGTGGGTAGCTAATCTATTCCCGGTTAGTAAGAAGAGTGAAGAAATAAGACTGTGTGTAGAATTTAGAAATTTAAACAAATCATCTCTCAAAGACAATTATCCGCTACCCAAAATGGACCATGTTCTAGAAAAAGTTGTCAGAGAAAATAGAATGTCAATGATCGATGGTTTTTTCAGTTACGATCAGATTGCTGTTAACGAGGACGATAAAGAAAAGACAACATTTTCTAGCCCATGAGGTACATTTATATATGACAAAATGCCTTTTGGTTTGATGAATGTGGGTGCTACTTTCCAATGAGCTATGGATATCACCTTCATCGACGAAAGAGATAAATTCGTCGTTATTTATCTTGATGATCTAACCGTTTTTTCCAAATCTGATGAACAACATCTAATCCACCTCAAGCAAACATTCAAGAAATGTCGTGAATTTGGTTTGTCTCTAAATCCCAAGAAATATCACTTTGCAATGCAAGAAGGTAAACTCTTGGGCCATATTGTATCTCAAGACAGAATTAAAATTGATCCTAAAAGGGTTGAAGCTATTAATACTATAAATATTCCTAGAAATGTAAAGGAAATCTAGTCATTTTTAGGGAAGATAATTTTTTTGAGGAGATTTATCCTGAACTTTGATGAAATTGTGAAATTGATTACAGATATGCTCAAGAAGAATAGTGAATTCAAATGGATGGTCGAAGAAAAAGCATCATTTGCACACATCAAGAAAATTATAGGTGAAGCACTTGTACCGGAAAGCCCTGATTATCTAAAGAATTTTTTTATCTTTTCATTTGCATCCGAAAACACAATTGTAGTGGTACTCCTCCAGAAGAACGAAGAGGGTTTTGAGAAACCAATAGCATTTTTCAGTAAGAGCCTTAGAGACGTAGAGTTGAGGTACGACGTAATGGAAAAATAGACATATGCCATGGCGAAAGCACTAAAATATTTCAGAACCTACGTATTGCAATCCAAGATCGTTGCATATGTACCCACCAGTTCTGTTAAGGATATATTGGTTTAGCCTGGTAGTGATGGGAAGAAGGGCCGGTGGCTAGATAAAATTCAAGAATTCGATCTAGAGGTAAAACCGACAAAGCTTGTAAAGGGACAAGGTTTGGCTAAGCTACTAGCCAAATCAAATTTCAAAGCGCTTGGAATAAATAACCTACAAGAGCATGAAGGATATTTAGACATAGACGAATTTGACGACCAGATAGCTACAACCAAAATCAAAGAGAAGTTTGCATCTTCAGGTTGGTATAAAGACATAGTATCTTTTCTTCTGACTTTGAAATGCCCAAACAATATGTCTTTGTCTAAGACTAGGACATTGAAATTGCATATGGTAAAGTATTGTATCTCAGAAAGCCAGTTGTATTGGAAAGACCCTCTAGGTTTTCTACTAGTTTTTTTAATAGAGTCTGAAACATAAAGAGTTATAAATGAATTTCATGAGGGAGTGTGCAGAGGACATCATGCATGGAGAGAAACAACCTATGAAATCTTGAGAGAAGGATATTATTGGTTGAAGTTATTCGCAGATGTGAATGCCAAAGTTAGAGCCTGTAACTCCTGTCAATTATTTTCAGACAAGCAGAAACTCTCGGCATTACCTTTGGTACCGGTTAAAATAGAATCCCCTTTTCAACAATGGGGGTTATATTTTATAGGTGAAATCAATCCACACTCCAGTGTGAAACTCATATGGATCCTGACTGCTATAGACTATTTCACCAAATGGGTAGAAGCTATCTCGACCAGGAAAGTGACAGATGTGGTGGTAATAAATTTCTTGGAGGAAAATATATTATCTAGATTCAGTTGTCCTCGAAAGATAGTTACAGATAATGCCCAGGCATTCAATTCTATGGAAATGGTTAGGTTTTGCCAAAAACAAAATATTGTGCTGGGTCATTCTACAACATACTATCATCAAGGCAATGGGTTGGCTGAATCATCAAACAAAAGCTTAATCACCATAATAAAAAAGGTTTTGAATGAAAATAAGAAAGCTTGGCATGTGCATTTGAAATATGCCTTGTGGGAAAATCGGATAGGCAACAAGAAATCAATCGGTACTTCTCCATTTCAAATGGTATGTGGGACCGATGTAGTATTACCCATAAATTTGGCTCTACCTGTAATGAAACTTTGGCAAGATGAAAAGGAAGAACCAAATCATGTCACAAGAAGAATAAATCAACTGATCGAAGTTCAACATAATAGGGCTGAAGTGGATGAAAAACTCTAGAAATACGAAGACAACATGAAAGCCCCTTGTTTGATCATAAGGCTAAAGATATGGAATTCCTCCTTAGCGACTTAGTTTTGAAATGGGATGCTAGGAGAGAAGACTCAGCCAAGCATGACAAATTCGATCATATCTGGTATGGACCATTCAAAGTTACAGCTTTCGAATGAAAAAACTCATTTCTACTAGAAAAATTGGACGGTAAAATCCTCAACGCCCCTATCAATGGGAGTTATCTTAAGCACTATATGCAATAAATGATTTCCAAAATCCCATTGTATATATCGGTTTGTGTTTTCTATTTTTATTGTTTTTAGGTGAGTCTTACTTCCACCTCAAATAAAACAGGTTAATGATTTCATAGAAAAGTGAATGCAAAACAATTTACACATTGAATGTTGTCACTTGTAAAACCCTGACACTCTTCATGTTGTTTTTACACAGGATTGTTATCGATATATTGAACATTATGAAGGAGACAAACAAGTGGTCGTATATTATAAATATTGGTTATCCCGAAACAGGTGATAAATAAATAATTTACTTAGATGAGAGCGAAATGGTGAATCAAAGGTATGAGTCTCTAAATTATTTTGATTTCCAAAGAATATCACCTGGTGCAACACCAGTTCTATATATATAAAGATAGTCGCTCAATGTATTATCAAAAGAACGATTTTCAAAATAAATCATAAAAGTGATCATACAGATAAAATTAAAATAAACGGAAACAAAAAAAAAAAAAAAAGTGAACCCAGAGAACATTTTTTCAAGAGTCAGGTTTGCGTTATAACAATCACATTTATGAAATCTGAAACTCCTCTGTCACCCTGTTCAAATCTTTGGTATTATTCCCCTTGACTCCAGATGCCTCCCCATGGACTCCACAGAGGAAGGAGGGGTCACACTTTACCTCTGAAAGCTAACAAACGAATCTTTAGAAA
>JASDQU011027406.1:20702-31764 GCA_032191745.1 Picea mariana | reverse complement strand
TGAATAATTTCTGCTTCATGATTTTCTTCTTCTTCATTGGACTTTTCTTCTTTAGTGTCATCTCTTTTAATCCTTGGATGAGGACATTCAAATTCAACATGTCCTACTCCTTCACAATTAAAGCAAAAGAACTGACCTCTATTTTTTTCTTTTAAATATGAGATGTTGTAATTTGCTTCAACTTCTTCTTCTTCTGCTTCTTCCCTTGCATAAAGGTCTTGTAGCTTGTCCCAAAGCTATTTTGCTGATGCACATGATTCCACCTTGGATTTTACTGAATTTGTCAATCCATCCAGGATGGTAACTATTGCCAATTTGTTGTTCCTTTTTGCTTCCTTTTGAGTTATAGTCTTTGGTTTTTTCAAAGCATTGTATCCCGAAGCAACTGAGAACCAAATATATGCCCCAAGAGATTTCAAGTAAGTTTCCATTCTATTACTCCAGTATTCAAAATTGCTTCCATCAAATGGTGGAATCACATTTGGAATGTTGTCTTCCATTTCTGCATAGGATCTTCCTTCTAGTGGTTAAACTGTACTGAAGGTAACCTTCTCTGATACCAATTGTTGATATTGAGAGGGGGGTGAATCAGTATCAAGTACAATATAAAACCTTTTTCAACTTATACTTAAACCATTCAATTATATCCAATGAGCAATGAACAATAGTATAAGATTTATACCAATACACCACAATACACCATGCACAATATATGAGAAATAATCAATAGTTATTGTTCAAGGGAAGTAATGACTTCCAAAGGTAGCTACAACTTCCAAATGTAAAGGGAGGGATAAACCTCCAAGAGGAAGATAAAATCCTCCAATATCAAGAGAGAGTTGAACTCTCCACCCTTGCCCCTTCCTTCCACCCAACAATATATGAGAGATAATAAAACTTCACATTAAATCATCACCATCAACCAACTATCACATAGAACCTGATAATGCTTCCTGAGACTTCTTCAATTTATGCAATTCTTCAATTCTTGGAATACTCTGATCCTGTAGATAATATTACTCAATTTATTCTTTGAAACTTCTCCAAGTTTCACTCCTTGAATCCTCCCCAAAAAGAAGTTATAGAGAGAATGGTAGACCTTGTTCAATTCTGGTTTATTTAGGAGACCGAACTTGTACATAATGCCCCACGCTCAATATTTAACATCTAATTATGAAACTCACACACAAGAAACTACATTCCGTACTCTTTCCAATTAAATTTGTCCCACTTCATTTGGATTCTCTATGAAGAATTTATGATTTTTTTACCCGGAACACCTGTTTATTGACTAGCTTCAGGACTGGTCAAAAACCCTATCTTCCATAGAGTGTATATCCATAATTATAGTGAATCAAGAGCTGAAAATTTTACCATAGGTACCTTGATATGTCTTCTCAATACCATAGCAATTACACCACCTGAATCGTTCTAGAAACAAAGTTATAGTGAAAATGGTATGATGACCTGAAAATAATATACCTTAGAACACATCACCAAAATACTTCATCATCCCTTTAAATCCGACCTTCTCTACTTCTAATTTCCTATGAAATTGGACTTGTGTATCAAATGAATGTATAATGATATTTATTTATACCATTTATGTCACTTCCTTTTAACATTAGGGCTGACTTGACACTTTCTTATTTTTAAAATTTTTTCTTTAATTATCTTCAGCGCCTACATGTACTTCCTTCTTCAAGTCACTTTGTTATCTTCAAAAGTTCATTTCTCCTCAACCATGAGGATCCACATGACGTGCCACATACCACCGGAAACAACATGATGTATACTATCCATCCATGGGTCTTGTATCTACATGTTCATTTTCCTTCATGTCCAAATACCTTCATCAATCTTGCAGTCCAAAACCCATGACTAGGGTTGACATCAATGACAACAACCAATCTTCCAACAAGAGTAACTCTTTTCCTGTTCTTTCCAATGATGGAAACATGTCATCAGCTCAACCTCTCCACACACAACTCATCCTCTTCTTTAAGTCTCTTGTGGACTTCAATGCCCCATAGGGATTTAAACCCTAGCTATGTACTCCAACAACCACAACTTTCTTTCCATCATCGAAAACCATAGCTCTAATACCAGCTGTGAGGAGATAAAAATGCGAGAGAAATAAAAATAATTAAGAACATAACAACAACAAGATTCAGGGTTTTTGTTCTTGGAAATCTTCATATTTTTTCTTTGTGTATTTACTCCACTCAGAGATTCATTTGCTGGATCAGGGAGGAAATCATTGGTGCTATGTTCTTGGTTATTTTTATTTCCCTCACATTTTTATTTCTTAACAAGTATTCCTCTTGAACCACCTTGAGAAGGGCCCCCTCCGTGATGCAACATAAAAAAAACTCCATGAAATACCCTTATTTATTGTCACCTCACCTCGTATATAATAGATATATTTTTCTTGCACTTGTGGGTAGGCATTTAAAATATTTAAGGATTGGACATCACATTTGAGGGGAAGTGTCTCTTTCTCTTCAAAGAATGTTAGAATTATAGCAAGCCATACTCCCCATACTATGTTAAGTGATAGTGCTCTAATCTTTGAAGTCTCATTTCTATTACACAATGTTCTGAAAGCCTCATCAAAACTTCTTCCTTCCCATAGACTCCTAATCCCTATTAACCTTTCCACCTCTTTCCATACCTCTTTGGAGTATGGATATCCCTATAAATTCATCTTTTAGAGAACATTCCATGTGGGAGCCTTGTTGTGTATTCTCACTCTCATAAAGATTTTGTTTTTAGATGGGCATCTTAATTTCCATATTATTTTCCTATAAAATTCATCTTTTGAAAAACATCCCATGTAAGAGTTTTGTTTTTTAGATTCACTCTTATAAAGATTTTGTTTCTAGTTAGACATTTTAATTTCCATATAATTTTTCATCACTAAATTTATGGGTCTTCTCTTCCTTTTTTTTTTTTTTTTTTAAGAGTGCTTTGTAACCTATTCTAAGAAAATATGCTAAAAAAAAATTCAATAAAATTCCATAACCAATTGAGTTGAAAAAAAATTAAAGTTATTATGGAGAGAGATTGTTTGTTATAGGAGGAACATGCCCATGCTGACGCGAGAACCTATAGAAGCGATCTAATAAGTTGTTGTGGATTTACAGAGGTGGTTGCCAAATAAATATTAATCAACAATTATAAAGGAGTGGTGTTTAAATAGTTTGGGGTTAAACGGGTGGTTGCTTTTTTTCCAAATAAGTTCATATTAGGTTTTTAATATTAAGGAAGCGATGTTTAATAATTAATTAGTTATAATATAAATATATTTGTTCAAATTTAAGGAAACCATGTTTAATGATTAATTAGTTATAATATGAATATACTTGTTATAATATTAATTAGTTAATCAACAATTATAAAGGAGTGGTGTTTTTTTTTCGCCAAATAACTTTTATCATATTAGGTTTTTAATATGGTAGTATTAAATCGTTGGGTGGAGAGGGGTCCCTTGTCCCACAAACAAGAGATCTCATACATCAATTTGGTGTACTGCCTTGACTGTGATCTTAAAAATAGATTATTATTATTATTAATATTTAATCAACAATTACATTTATAAGGAAGTGATGTTTAATGATTAATTAGTTATAATATGAATATACTTGTTCAAATTTAAGGAAGCGGTGTTTAATGATTAATTAATTATAATATAAATATACTTGTTCGAATTTATTTAATATATACTATGTGAATATAATTATATAATAAATTTTCCACGAGGATGGAGCAAATATTAAAAAATATGTGTAATATAATTATAAAATAATAAAATAATATATCTATAATATATTTTAGTAAGATATATTATTATTATTATATAAAGTGTAAATATAATTATAAAATAATAATATAATAATTTTTTTAAGATATATTATGTCACTATAAGTGTAAAATAATAATATATTATAGCTGTAATAAATTTTCATAAGATATATTATGTGAATATAAGTATGAAATAATAATAGAATATATATGTAGTAATTTTTTCCCCTTACGTAAAATAATCAATCAATTTAATAGGTTTAAACTTTAAACAGATTTTCCCAACGTGTCAAAAAACAATCTAATTAATTTAATTTATAAGGTAAAAAATAATCAATTTAATTTATAGCTAAATGATAAACAAAATCAATGGCTCAAAAAATGAACATCTTAACCAGATAAATTAATGCCTCGATAATAAGCAAACATCTTGATGTGTGAGAAACTTGTGTATGTTTTACTTTCACAACTGTGATATAGCAATTACCGAACTGTGGTAAATCTACCAGTTAAATTAATGGTTCAATGAGAAACACTCATATTAATGTGAGAAATGTAGATGTCTTTTACCTTCACAAATGTGAAGGTCCACCATGTTTAATAAGAATTACCGTGTATCCCGTGTTTGAGAAACACGAACAAGTTTACGTCGATAAAAAGATTGAGAGTTTTAGAATGTTTTCAGTACACACAGCCGGCTAAATGAAATCTTCATTATTACGGATGGAATGGTTTACATGACAAACAGTAATATAACTTCTCATTGGCGCCATGATACGTAGCTACAACATGAAAATATCATAATCGTCACCACTTTCTACACTTAATCTAGACGAGAATTGCTTATTAACTAAACAATCAGCATTGATGGCCTCTTCTCTAATACCCATTACCAGGATTTCCTTCTGCTGCTCCATGCCCGGCTCCATACCCGGACCCAGCTCCAGAGCCTGTCCCGTAGCCAGAGCCAGCGCCGGAGCCTGCGCCATAACCAGAACCGACGCCTGAACCAGCGCCATAGCCTGAGCCGCTCCCAGAACCGGCACCGGAGCCCGAGCCCGCACCAAACCCGTAGCCTGCACCAGAGCCACTGCCAGTACCGTAGCCTGAACCAGAGCCTACTCCGTAGCCTGAGCCAGCGCCGGTGCCTACTCCAGAGCCAGCGCCGTAGCCGGAACCGGCTCCGGTGCCTGCTCCAGAACCTGCACCATAGCCAGAGCCAGCACCGGTGCCTGATCCAGAGCCAGCACCGTAACCAGAACCACTTCCAGAACCTGCACCATAGCCCGAGCCAGAACCGGAGCCAGCGCCATAACCAGAACCAGATCCACTACCGCTGCCTGAACCAGAACCATAGCCACTTCCGGAACCAGCACCGGCCCCATTACCGGCACCATAACCACTACCGCTTCCAGAACCGGTGCCATAACCGCTACCTCTTCCAGAACCGGAGCCCGAACCAGCACCGTGGCCGGCACCCTCGCCAGCCCCGCCGCCGGAACCCATTCCAGAGCCGGCACCGTAACCACTGCCGATTCCGGAGCCCACACCGCTACCAGTCCCGTAACCGGAACCGGTACCGGAGCCCTCACCATAACCGGACCCCGGGCCAACGCCACCGCCAGCACCGTAGCCCGATCCGGAGCCAGCACCATAGCCACTTCCTATACCGGGAATTTGGCCGGCACCGACACCGAACGCGGAGCCAAGGCTCGTACCCATACCATAGCTGGAATCTTTACGGAAGAATTGGCTTTCCCGGGCTTCGACCCGATTCGGAATATTTCCAACAATACTCGACGCAAAGAGAATTGCAAACATAAGCGAGCACATTATTAAACATCGGGACGCCATTGCAGCTTTGCAGAAGAATGCTCAGAGAATATAAGTATGTATTCAGCCACTTGCAGACACTAGCAATGCAGAAGGAGTGGAGGATTCTGGTATTTATACAGAACCCAGGAACACGCTGAATTTTCTAGAACTTGCATCTCAATTTTTTTATGTCCCGACAATGAGAACAATCCACGCGTTCTGCTGTATGGGTCGACATAATCCTGTGAACAGATTCCCTACACTTGTCCTCGAATCCGAAAGCGGATTTACATGTTCAGATTAAGTACTCTCGACGATCAATATTTTGAAGGGCAGAGCCGTTCAGGTGATTTTTTTTTATGTAACGCATTTCCTTAGTGCGTTCGATTGTGGCCGCATTCGTGCTGCCAGCTTGAACGATTGGGTAGAATTCTAGCCCCGCTTTATTACAAGCACAAAGGATGGATAGTGCTTCCAGCCGATTGTAATCTTGCTGACCTTAAAGCTTGCAATAATGGCCGTGGGAGGTTGTACGAGCCCACCAGGCCACCAGTACTCATCGCCAAAGTGCGCATTGCAGTGTGTCAGATTCGAGCGATCTCACCTACCAAGTATGTTATACAATCCTTACGCTTACTATAATTTATTCATAGTGCGCTCTGCAGATTCTGCACTACTGGCCGGGCATCAAAGTCAAAAACTGGAGGAGCTTTTTTCCATGGATGCTATCATGGCATCGTCCAATTTGTTTGGCAGTTTCTTTCAATGTGATTGGGTTGAATATCCCCGCGTCTCATCCCTGTTTTATTTTTTCTGTTCTCATACTTCAAACAAACCTTCCAAATCGAGTTTAAGGATTAACCATATTATATTCTGCAGCGATAGATAAGGTCACCATCAGAGCTTAAAGAAGCTAATCTAGCAATCCTATTTTGTTTTTTCTGTTCTCATACTTCAACTTCAAGCGAACCTTCCAAATCGAGTTTAGCGATCAACCATATTATCTTATGCAGCGACAGATAAGGACAGAATCAGAGCTTAAAGAAGCTAATCGCGTATTGAAAATTTTTGAAATGCGAAGAATAACCAGTTTACTGAACAACATTCAATGTTGTTGCTGCTAGTGTATATATAGTAGGATTACAATGACATATATATTATAATATATTTATTTAACAGTATATATATGAGCATCATTGAATGTTGCATTAAATGTGAATAACAATCAGTTTATTAAACAACATTCAATGTTGCTATAACTGATATATACATACTTTGATATATACATTGAAATATATCTATCTAAATATATATATACCACTTACCCTATCATTGAATAGGGCATTAAATGCTGTGCAGCAAACTAGTTATTCTTAGCAGTTTAACAGTTAAATATGCAGCTAGCTGAAGATAAATACACAATCCCAACATAAAGAGGCTAATCACGTAGACAAATATTGAAATGGCAGTGATATACATCGTTCTGGATTACAGGCTTAGAAATATATGTTGATATCATCGTAATGACATTTTAGAAAGAATTTTCACAATTTCTCTTCCCTGGCTTTTATTAGGTAATCTTTTTCATCTTTAAATATAGTGGGAAAATTTATTATAATTTAGTAAGGAAAACTACCACTTCACATGGAATAAGTAACTGGTTTGGATGGTTAACCTGTTTTTTTAATTAAAAAAGATTAGTTCTTAACCAATGAAAAAAACAAACTCTTAACTAAACATAAACAATTTTAAATCATACTCCATGATCAAATCTCTTAAATCTTATAATCTCTTTCAAACTAAATTTAAAAAATGCAACGAAATATTAAAATGTAATAACTTAATAAAATTAAACTCCATTGTAAAAAAATGCTTACTCTCCATCTTTTATTCTTGAATCTTTTCTTTCCTATGAGGTGGTCTCTTGCATTTTTAGATCTCTTTCAAAGAAAATTTAGAAGATTAGTGAAACATTGTAACGTAGTTATTGGATAAAAGTAAAATGTGTGAAATAGCAAGAGTGGAGACAAAGGAGGTTCAACTCAATTGGTCCACATTATGTTTACTTTAAATATCATTATTATTATTAGTTCCCGCCTAAGAGTAGAGGGACTCATATTAATTTGTCCTTTGACTATAAATTCTTACATAATCTTTAATATTTGAACTAGAGAACTAAAAAAATATTTTTTATATAATAAAAAAAACCTTATATGTCATCATCTCATTGGAGAATAGATTCCAATTTCAATGTTTTAAATGTTATCATATCCAAATTTTTGATCATCTACACTATTTTTTAATTTTTTTTATTATTTTTTTTATTTAAATGTTTACATATCCAAAGTTTTGAGCATCGACACTCATTTTTAAGTACTTAAACACACATGAAACAATGCATTCTTTTTTAAATGTTTACATAGCGCAAGGCCCTTAAACAGTCATGACAGCCTTAAATGTTTACTTAACAGGCTTGTCATAATACATTTTCCTCCAATTTTTGGATACAATCTTGTATGTAGTGAATTTGGGCAATATTGTTGTCCACCGACATTATTGTTTCACTGGTTGTTGCTTGCTCACTGGTTTGTTGCTTCACCAGATGTTGGTTATTGTTATTTCTTCAACTTTGAAAATTTGAGGTCCTGCAACTGCAGTTGGACCTCTTGGTGCTTGCTCACCGGTTTGTTGTTTTCTGCTTGCTATTGTTTGCTTCAACTTTGCGAGGTTGAAGTCCTGCACCCGCAGTTCGACCTATCTTGCACTTTGCAGGGTTGAAATTATGCACCCTTGTTTGCTTCAACTTTGCAAGGTTGGGGTCTTGCATCCACAATTGGACCTATTGTTGCAGTTTGCAGGGTTGAGATCATGCACCTGCAATTGGACCTGCGATTTTGTTGTTCACCATTCACGAGTAAGTTTCAGTACCATGGTTTCATTGCTATTCGTTGTTTGTTGTTTACTATTTATAGTTTGTAGGTAGGAATGTTCAGTACTAGGAAGTGCTAAAATTCAAAATAAATATAAAAAAAATCTAGAAATAATACCTGAGTGAAACTGATCTTATAGAACATCCTTAAATGTGACTACTGGGATCAAAGAAACATGAATATATTTCTATCCCCGAAAAGTGTTGAACAAGAAATCTTGTCTCCTTTGCAAAATGTTCTTGTAGATGAAAAATGCAGCTATGTATAGAAGGACTAGGTATGGTACGAAGTTAAGCAAGTTGCAAGAAGATTCAACAACATTGTTGGTCCTTACCCATCTTTATCAGTGACATATTTCAGTAGGTTATAAAAAAAAAATTACAGGACCTGAAATGCGAATCCTGGGTGGACAATGAAGATAAAGGGGAAAGTTAAATTCTTAGTGGGAAGTGGAGTTTGAACACTGGTTTCTTTGTAGATTATGGGATGGAGATCAATAGACTTATGAGAAAAAAGATGTGTAATTGTAGGATTAGAGGGATTATCAATAGGTTCAGGAAAATCAAGGGATCCTAGAGGATTAGGCTAAGGGTCCAAAGGTTTTAACTTGTACAATACTATTCAATACCTCTTAAAACAACTGTCATGATTTTTTGTTGCATAGATCATACCTTACATCTTCACATACTCGACGTTGGGATGGTGTTGGTTTACCCTCTTGTGCAGACATTGCAAGCCGCTCTGTCAACTAAGGGATGGTACTAAATCACCCTCTTGTGCAGTCATTGCAAGCCATTCTGTTCACTACCTGTGTTTACCAAAGGGGTAGAGTGTAGGCGTAAAGGGTAGAAAAATGATTCTAGATCAGAGCTTAGTGACAAAGGTGCAAAGACAGATAGTAGTGCATAGGGTAACAAAGATATTAGGAAGGTGACAAATAACTTGTATACATGGGTAGATTTGAGGACCTTATCTCTTGCGTAGATGGTTATTTTTTGCGTGGATGCGACATGGTTAACCACATGTCAAGGTTTGCAACATGGTGGACACTTGGCACCAACGAGCTTTGTTTATTGTTTTTGTTCGATTAAATTGGTATAGCTAGTTGTCTTTCAGAGTCCCACATGTACGGTGGCCAACCTGCATTTGTTGTACGTGTTTGTACTACTCCGGCCCGTACTACTTCGAGATTTTTACAAATTTTGCAATCAGAAACTTTGGAAGTGCCGAATAGTCGAAGTCCCAAAGTCCTTGATAAGGATGGTTAAAGTAATCTCGGTTTAATTAACAGTAGGTGCGAGCTAATGCCTCTGGGAGAAATTCACTTTGGGAGACTTTCGCGCTTCACATTTAGAAAACTCCTGAGGTCCTGAATTGGTGCCATGTCTAGGTATGGTTAGAAGAATTCCAAAATTTGGAAGAATGATAAATATAAAACAATATAGAACATCCTTAAATGTGAAAATGATCTTACAAAACATCCTTAAATGTGACTTCTGAGATCACAGAAACAGGAATGTATTACTATCCCCAAAAAGTGTTGAACAAGAAAGCTTGTTGCCTTTGCAAAAATGTTCTTGTAGAAGAAAACTGCAGCTAGGTATAAAAGGGCTAGGTATGGTGCAAAGTTAAACAAGATGCAAGAAAATTCGACATCATTTTCGGTCCTTATCCATCTTTATCAGTGACATATTTCAATAAGTTATAAAAAAAAAGTTACAGGACTTGAAATGCAAATCCTGGGTGGAGGATGAACATAAAACACAAAACGACCCAAGTCCAAACATTAGTTCTTGTTTATCCTTTGTTGGCAAATTAAATTCTTAGTGGGAAGTGGAGTTTGAACACTTGTTTCTTTGTATATTATGGGATGGGGATCAGTAAACTTATGAGAAACAAGATGTGTAATCGCAAGATTAGGGGGATTATCTATACGTTCAAGAAAATCAAGGGATCCTGGAGGATTAGGCTAAGGGTCCACATGTTTTAATCAATACAATGTTATTCAATACTTCTTAAAACAACTTACATAAATTTTTGTTGCATAGATCATACCTTACGTCTTCAAATACTCGACGTTGGGATGGTGCTGGTATACCCTCTTGCGCAGATATTTCAAGCTGCTCTGTCAACTGAGGATGGTACTAAATCACACTCTTGTGCAGCCATTGCAAGCCATTTTTTTCACTGGCTATGTTTACCAAAGGGATAAACTGTAGGTGTAAAGGGTAGAAAAATGATTCCAGATTGGAGCCCAATGACAAAGGTGTAAAGACTGATGGCGGTGCATAAGGTAACGAAGAGCTTAGGAATGTGACAAATGGCTTGTAGACGTGGGAAGATTTGAGGACCTGTCTCTTGCATAGATAGTTATTATTTGCATAGATGAGACATGGTTAACCACATGTCAGGGTTTGGAGCATGGTGGACACTTGGCATCAACGAGATTTATTTATTGTTTCTGTTTGATTTAATTAGTCTATCTAATTGTCTTTCGGGGTCCCACATGCACG
>JASDQU011027406.1:0-10891 GCA_032191745.1 Picea mariana | reverse complement strand
TAGAACATCCTTAAATGTGAAAATGATCTTACAAAACATCCTTAAATGTGACTTCTGAGATCACAGAAACAGGAATGTATTACTATCCCCAAAAAGTGTTGAACAAGAAAGCTTGTTGCCTTTGCAAAAATGTTCTTGTAGAAGAAAACTGCAGCTAGGTATAAAAGGGCTAGGTATGGTGCAAAGTTAAACAAGATGCAAGAAAATTCGACATCATTTTCGGTCCTTATCCATCTTTATCAGTGACATATTTCAATAAGTTATAAAAAAAAAGTTACAGGACTTGAAATGCAAATCCTGGGTGGAGGATGAACATAAAACACAAAACGACCCAAGTCCAAACATTAGTTCTTGTTTATCCTTTGTTGGCAAATTAAATTCTTAGTGGGAAGTGGAGTTTGAACACTTGTTTCTTTGTATATTATGGGATGGGGATCAGTAAACTTATGAGAAACAAGATGTGTAATCGCAAGATTAGGGGGATTATCTATACGTTCAAGAAAATCAAGGGATCCTGGAGGATTAGGCTAAGGGTCCACATGTTTTAATCAATACAATGTTATTCAATACTTCTTAAAACAACTTACATAAATTTTTGTTGCATAGATCATACCTTACGTCTTCAAATACTCGACGTTGGGATGGTGCTGGTATACCCTCTTGCGCAGATATTTCAAGCTGCTCTGTCAACTGAGGATGGTACTAAATCACACTCTTGTGCAGCCATTGCAAGCCATTTTTTTCACTGGCTATGTTTACCAAAGGGATAAACTGTAGGTGTAAAGGGTAGAAAAATGATTCCAGATTGGAGCCCAATGACAAAGGTGTAAAGACTGATGGCGGTGCATAAGGTAACGAAGAGCTTAGGAATGTGACAAATGGCTTGTAGACGTGGGAAGATTTGAGGACCTGTCTCTTGCATAGATAGTTATTATTTGCATAGATGAGACATGGTTAACCACATGTCAGGGTTTGGAGCATGGTGGACACTTGGCATCAACGAGATTTATTTATTGTTTCTGTTTGATTTAATTAGTCTATCTAATTGTCTTTCGGGGTCCCACATGCACGATGGCCATCCTACAATTATCTTATGTGTTTGTACTACTCCAAGCCCGTTCTTCTCCAAGAGTTGTACAAATTCTGCATTCGAAAACTCGAGAAGTTCCCAATAGTTGAAGTCTCGAAGTCCTTGATAAGGATGGTTAAAGTAATCTTGGGTTAATCAATAGTAGGTACGAGTTAATGGCTCCAAGAGAAAGTCACTTTGAGAGACTTTCATGCTTCACATTTAAAAAATCCCGAAGTTCTGAATTGGCACCATGTCTATGTATGGTTAGAAGAATTCCAAAATTTGGAAGAATGATAAAACTTTAGCAGGGGTACTAAAGTAGTAGGGTCATCCAGATCATGATTTACAAAAGTGATTGACATCTCAGATTCATTTCGGAAATAAGAGGCTCCCGAACGCTAATTTCCTTGTTGTCTACACATTCAGTTATCTCTAGTGGTCTCAAATAATGCACACCCATGTCAATGATCTATACAAAGCCCACCTCTGTCACAACCATACTAACATACAAAAAAGGAAATGAGACGTTCTCCTCATCTTTATGTTCTTGAAACCATACATTTAGTGCATTTTACAGGCTGTCCCCTTCCAATCACATATGTCCACTTTCATGTCCTGGACATCATACCATAGATCTTTGGAACATGGCAGTGCACAGGAATTTTTCATTGCGGAGCAAGCATCTACGAGGACCTTGCCATCTCTTCTTTGCAGATTATGACAGGGCAAGATTTTATTCTTTTAGGAAAACCAAATATAGTTGTTAGTTTTGTGATGGACTTTGAAACTTCCAAATCATATTCCATCACCATTTCCACATATGGCCTTGTCTTGTAGAAATGATTCTTTGTAACCTGAATGGACAGTTCACTGGTCTGTCTCAAGATGAGTGCACTAGTACCCAATCTTAGAATATCTTTTTCATCTTGTAAGATAATTGAAACATCTTAGAATATCTTCTTCATATTGTAAGATAATTGAAACCTTGAGAAGTTGTGGTATGTGATGGTTCCTTTCCTTTGGTAAAAGTCCATGAACGCCTAATTATTCCCCTTTTGTTTATCCCACAGACCATCAATGTGAGTGTTCTCAGTGGGAGACATGAACAAGTCATTTCAAATCTGTTTAGTGTTGATTTGTGAAGAGTGGGTATGAAATTAAATGATGAATATGATTTTAAATCTGTATACAATGACTACCGAAATGCTTATAAGATGCACAACTAAAATAAGTTCAAAAATTATATGTCTTAAATACTCAGTCTTTGTACTGAGAAAATTTATACTATTGTTTTATTTGCATTATCTCTTTTATATGGTTGAGCACTAACTATAGCTTTGTTTGTTTGTCATATTCTATAGCAACCACAAAGCACTGAATTTGAAATGAAAAAGGTTGAAGGATACATAGCAGAATTGGTATGCAGTTCTGAACTTATAGTTATCTTTTTTTGCTATTTGCATATTATCTAAAAATAGCTAAGAAACATATTGAGAATCACAACTTAAAATATGGAACAATTAATATATGTTAAGTTCTATCAAATAGATACAGACTCCATTGTACATGATAACATCGACCAGGTATTTCATAACAATGCCCTTTTCAGATTAGATGCATTCTCGTATACTGCGGGAGATTGCCTCTCCGATGCATTTCAAGTTCTATTGCACTTTCGTTATTCCTCGACCAAGCTACACAATGGATTGATATATCACTTCTTTATAGAACTCTGAGTTGTACGAGTGATCTATATGAGGTGAAAGGGAGCTCGACCAAGAAACACAAACTCACATATCACAACCTAAAAAAGTTTTTGCGTGCATAACAATAGCGCATTTACACACTTCCTACTAAACACAAACATCACATGTCCAATGAAAAAGAACATCACCGTTTGCACCATCAATATGGTGAGGAGGCAATGCTCATAAAAAATGTCAATTCCACCTTCAACATGTCTTGTCAACAAGTGAAACTAGTTTCGAGTGGTAACCATAGGTTAACCTACCACATGTTGAAAAAACAAAGACGTGAGAGAAATAGGTGCAGCTACATATCCAAAAATGGTCATGATATTGACCAAGAGGGAAAAATCACATATCCCACAATGGTCATGATACTGACCAACAAACACTTGCTATGCATCCTTGTCTAGGAAACAGAGATGCAAAGCATATCTATATGAAACAAATTAAATAAAATCCTTCCATTGCATGTGCGATTTGCAAAGAATTGAATTTTTCAAAAAACACTAAGTATTTCACCCTTGACTTGCAAAAATAATACATAAGCTTGACACAAAATGATAGAACATTTTCCACTAGCAGAATTTGTCTTCCATGCAAACAATCACTTGAAAATGGAAAATTGCCACAATTTGCAACACCTAACCAAATAAGATGTAACACACCTTTACCAGATGTAAGTACACTTACAGAACTTGAAGATAGACTTGCGTCTCTGTGAATTTCATTTTCACAAATCAGACCCCAAGGCTATAAACGAACCCAAATGGGCTGAACATGATCAATTATTAATGTGCCTATCCAACTAGATGTTGTGCAAAAAGCCCTGCCACAATTCATGAGTGAAACAATGAAAATTGTTGTAGATCTCAAAAGACGTTTGTAGTACAAAATGCATACCAGACAGGTAGAATGTGTGTGCACATTGTCATGAAAGCATTAAAATAATTATGTTCCAGATCCCTCTACAAAGCACAAAACATTTGTATAAATGATAACTGGAACCATGTTCTTGAACAAGGAAATGAAAAGTCTGCAGAAACTTTTGACACTACTAGTGAATTTGATACAAGTGATGAATCAGAGAATGAAATACCTGTTGAAACATTGATGCATGGATTCACTAACTCACAACGCATTCATGACTTGCAATACAAGATTGTCGAAATTGCACTTGTTGAAGGGCAACGTCCATTTGGAATATTCAAGGACAAATTTGTTGAGGAAATCAAATTCCAAAAACTATTCTATGGAGATCCACATGCCAATGAGATCACAGAATGATTCAGCTACCAAAAAATAGCACAATGGGAATTTCTACATTCAAGTAGTGACTTCTCCTATCACATAACTATTTTTTTTTCAAAAAAATGCGCATAATAATTGAGAAAGTTCTCTCTTGCATGTGGGTGCGAATAATAAAGTCTAGCTACGAGGAAGAAATTTATTGTCCAGAGATCTCAAGTACAAAGAAAACCTAGAAAAAATCATCAAATCTGATATTGGATACAAAGATTTCAAAAACATTCGCATCTCTCCTGACTACTTGCAAGAAAACAAGAAAACTATATTTGCAATGATCTAAAAATTGGGACCCCCAACTTTTTTCATCACATTTAAAAGTGCAGAGCATCACTGGGGTTCATTTGTGACTACGATGTTTGCATTATATAGGAACGAGAAAAGGAAAAAACAAACTGATACATTGGAAAATGATGACATTGACTACCTCATAAGAAAAGACCCAGTGACATGTACTCGTTACTATAGACATAAAGTAAAGAGGGAAAAATGTCATGATGAAACATGTAGTCTGATAGACATAAAGTAAATTTCATGATGAAACATTCTTCGGAAAAATATCAGACTACTATTTTGTGACTAAGTTCCAAAATAGAGGGAGTGAGCATGACCATGCATTGTTATGGATAGAGGGTGTACCAGTCTATGGAAATGAAAACAAATCACAAATCAAGAAGTTTCTGAACAAATACATAACATGAAACACTGACCATTTGGATCCAGAACTTGCCAAATTTCATAGACATTACCATACAAGAAGTTGTAAAAAAAAATAATTCACATTGCAGATATAACTTCCCTATGTCGCCAATGAGAACAACAAGAATCATAGAACCAATTAGTTTAGAGGACAACGTTCTCATTGAGAAATCAAAATCTTTGTTCGCATTTATAGAACAACAAGAATTTTTGTCTTAATGAGCTTCAAATACTTCTTGGAAGAACTAAATGTAACAGAAGATGAGTACATCCAAGTGATACAATCTACACTTAAACAACCAACAATTTTCCTTAAACGAAAAAATTTCACATATTTGGAAAAACGTTTTCTCCAAGGACATGCCAATTATGTGGAATGAAAATAAAGATGCACAGTATGTCCTCAATGCATATGTTTCAACATCATATTGTACCTAGTACATGACAAAGTTTGACAAATCTATGACAAGTGCATTCAGAATAATACACAGAGAACATGAAAAAAGTCGAAATTGATGCTGTGCAAATGATACTTACACTTGGAAATACATTACTTATTCTTCAACAAATGTCTTCTCAACAAGTAGTCGACATTGCACTTTCCCTACCTCTGAACTGTAGTTCAAGGACATGTGTCTTCATAAACACATCTCCACTTGAGACATGCACATTCGTTCTTAAACCACCATATTTGCTAGAACAATAGCCTGATAATTCAGAGGACATGATATGTCACTCTATTATTGATTACTACCTCCAACGTCCACCTCCTATTAAGCTTATCTACCTTGTAGACTTTGTATCACACTACAAAAAAAATGGTACACCCATATCAAAAAGAAAAAAACCAAATGTGATACGCTTTGTCAAATACAACAAACACATCGACAATGAAAATTTTTGTAGAGAAAAAATATTGTTGTACTTTCCATTTGATAAAAATGAAAACACATTAAAACATAACTTCCCTACATGGGAAGTTGCATATATTTCTTATGAGACTACAGTACAAACCAATGAGGCTAGATTTACATACAATGTCAACCCAACATGGGGCGATTTAGAAAGTACACTTGATGAACTAGAAAAACTTGACAATGTTGATGAGACATTAACAAACCATAAAACAACTAGAGCTCTCTATGAGTTTTATGACTTGCAAGAAGATTTTCCTTGTCCTCGAGCAACTGCCATTGAAAAAATTATCAAGCTTGGGTTTTAAGTCACAAAACATCCTTTCTTTATAGAAAATAATGAATAGTACAGAGTTAGACGATTGTTGAATCGAGAACAACAAGAAATCCTAGAGAAAATTACAATGAAAAAACATTTAAACATGCACACTCATGTGCACTTGTTCCTTACAGGTGGGGTAGGAACATGCAAGGAATTCACAACTAAAGAACTATTCCAAATTCTTATACGAATCTATGATTCAAAAATTTCGATTGACCCTATGAAACCAAAGGGACTAATAGTTTCATATACAAGAAAAGTTTCATATAATGCAAGTGGAGCAACAGTCTACTCCACATTTTAATTCCTTTTAGCAAGTCACATTTTCTTCCACTCAACAAGGAAATGTTATATACCTTGTCTAAGATTTATGACGAACTACAACTTGTCTTCATAGATGAGGCATATTTGATTGGAATTCGCTTCTTATATTCCATTGACAATCGACTGAGAAACATAAAACATGTGCACACCAAATATTTTGGGGACATTGACATGATATTCTGTGGGAATCTTTACCAGGCGTAACCCATACAAGATTCTCTAATATTTGAACAACCTACAGTCAATATGCAAACAATGACACATGAATTTTGGAAAGACAACATAAAATGCTTTGAATTACATACTACAATGCGCTAGACAAATGAAACATTTATTGCAATTCTGAATAGAATGCGGACAAATAACCAAACATGTGATAACTTAACATATATCAATTCAAGGTGCACGTGACCTGCACCAACAGACCAAACCTTCCCTTACCTATTCTATAAGAATAAGGATGTTTCAATGCATAACAAGTACATGCTATCGCTCATGCCTTACAATGATATCATCATTAATTCAATTGAGCTTGAAAAAGACAACCATGGAAATGTACCATGTCATCAACATACAACCACTTTGCCTTTGCAACTTGTCCTAAAATTAGACATGCTATTTGAATATATGCTTGCAAATATGATTCACAGGATGGCTTGGTGAATGGTGCATATGGAATACTCAAAGCTTATACCAAAACATAAAAATTTGATGTCCTCTGGATTAAGTTCCATGACCCGCATATTGGCCATTGACAAGCAAAAAAGTTACCTTATCTATATAATTCAAACACTTCACGCAATTGGACACCTATATTATGAATATCAAAACCAATATCGACATCGACAAATACAGGTCAACTGAAGATTCGAAAACAATTTCCAATTAAACTTTCATGTGTACGTATAGTCCACAGATCATAAGGGCTAACACTTGATAGTGTTGCGTTCAACCTTTCCGGAATATGAATACGTGGACTTGTATACACAACTCTGTCCCATGTTAGAAGCATAGAATCACATTTTCTAAGCGCTCTTACAAAATATAACTTCAAAGTCAAACATAAAGTTGATACTGAGATGCAACGCCTTCAGACTAGTGCAAAATGGCATCTACAATATGATTACCAATCCATACAAAAAACTCATTTGTATCAATTCTCTCACTTAACACGTGAAACCTACATGCACATATGAATGATATAATCAATGAATATGACACAATGCAACATGATATTCTGTGATTGAAAGAAACATACATGACATTATGCATGCAAAACAAGCATTTTCTAAATCACAATTGCATATCAAGTTACATTACGCATGGAGTGACGATATTGGTGAAAATAAATGTAACAATTTGTAACGAACCTCCCATTTCATTACGACAACAAGTCTCACATAACAAGTGCAATTTTTTTTTTGTGTTGGTATGTAGGAAGGTAATAATGACATTATACTCAACATCGCAACACGATGACAAACACAATGCATGCAACTCATTCCACAACAAACATAACGACCTAACATAAAAGCAGATCAAGCACCTAGAAATAATGTACGACGTTCAACCAACGAAGAATAAGAATGATTACCCGCCCATCCTACCCTACAATGGTTAGGACCTCCAGGACACATAAGCAATGCTCAAGCCTAGGTTCCCATCGATTTTGACCATTTAAGGTCTCAAGGCTGGCGACTGTTCTGAGGAACAAGGAGGTGTCTACATCCCGCCCGACACAAGCAGACCAAGCCTACTAAGCTAAGGACAATCATCCTAACAACCCAACGCACCCATAATTAATTACACAAGTAACTATAAACCTTACAATGAGAAAAACCAATCACATTAAACGTTTACATAACCAAGTACAAACATTACTTATAATAAACAACAACACCCTCAATGGGAAGCGCAATCTAAAAATGACTTCATCAACAACCCAACCGATAATCAAGGCTAAATGGTCAATATCTATGATTTAAAATGGCATTAATTACAGATCTAATTTAGCCAGTCCAAATTACATCTAGTCAACTATTTGCAATTCTAAATTTACCTTAAAAGCCATCCCAATTAGCAAGTCTAAAGCACGATTTAGACATTTACTACAAATATAGTCTAACAAAATCTTCATTAACCGTTAAACAATTGTATATACATTGCTACCCATTTCCAAGATGACGTTATTATTCAACACTATAACAATATTAGTGTACGAAGCACTATCTAACATCAATAGCAACTTTAATGCACAACTTGTTGACTATTACACTTGTTGTCCGACAAAAGTTAACCATAAAGATAGATAGATGAAAATTAAGGCTAAGGTGTAACCGAGGATATTGCTGTCTAAAACCAAGTTCGTTTACAGATTAAAGGCGTAGTCATCTAATTAAGCGAATTCGTCCAATCACCAACAGACGCATCCCATCATTTAAGGGCAATGCTGTCACATTTTTAAAGGCATTTTGTGATCAATCAAGGTAGTAACACAGACCTCAGTTTCACAGCAAAAATCATGGGTGTGAACAACAATTTCAGTCAAACTTTATAGGGCAAAATCGTGACCATTTACGACAAAATCAGCCACACATTTTAATGGCAATTTCATGGGCCTTCAACAGTAAAACGTAAACAAGTTTTCAAGGGCAAAAGTGGTCGATTCACAACAAGTAATTTGATGAATTGAAAAGCAAAAATGTGGGCAAATACATCATGCAACACAATCCGTTTTTAATTTCCGAAATCATGGTCTTTCACAACAGGAAATTTGATGAATTGGAAAGAAAAAACATGGGTGAATTCAACATGCCACACAGTCATTTTTTAATTTCCAAAATTGTGGTCTTTCACAGCAGGAAATTTGATGAATTGGAAAGCAAAATCGTGGGCGAATTCAGCATGCCACATAGTCTGTTTTTAATTTCCAAAATCGTGGTCTTTCACAGCAAGAAATTTGATGAATTGAAAATAAAAAATGTGGGCATTAACAGGAATCAAATGGCAACAAAATTTAAAGCAAAACACAGTGTTCATCAAGGGAAAAATATCCCCAAAGGTAAAACGAAATGCAGACAAGAATAATTCCTCTTTTCCCTCGCCAGAATACAAAATAAAAATGCAGACCATAAATCATTTTGTTTTTCATTGCCAGAATACCCATTGTAAAATGCAGAGATGAATTCATTTTGTTTTTCATTGCCAGAATACCCAATGTAAAATGAAGAGATGAATTCATTCTGTTTCTCATTGCCAGAAAACCCAAAATAAAATGCAGACCAAAAATCATTTCATTTTTCCTTGCCAGAATACACAATGTAAAATGAAGAGATGAATTCATTTCATTTTTCATTGCCAGAATACCTAATGTAAAATGCAGAGATGAATTCATTCCGTTTCTCATTGCTAGAATACCCAAAATAAAAATGCAGACCAAAAACCATTTCGTTTTTCATTGCCAGAATACCCAATGTAAAATGCAAAGATCAATTCATTTCGTTTTTCATTGCCAGAATACCCCAATATAGCGCAGACAACAGTAGGAGAATGCAAGGATCCAATGGGAAAGGTCATGGAATGATTGCAGGGGTTCTATCAGTCAAGGCATAGAGAAAACCAACCAGGACACAAGATAATCCACACACAAAGGTCGTTGCCGGATGGCGGAATCAACAATCAGCCAGGGACAAACATCAAGGGTAGCCGACTACCAGGTTCATCCTTCGCTCATCATCCTCACACAGAAAAGCAGGGTGTTGAGATCCATAGGTCTTTTAACGCTAAGGCGATGACCGTAGATCGGGCTCCTGATCGACTACTCAGGCGAGGACTGGTGAGCTAGGGACGAAGGCTAAACAACTATGAAGGTCATAATCAACACAACAAGGTGTTCAAGACGTGCGGGGAAATGAGGCCATGGGAGCCGATCTATCATCGAGCTAGGCTAAGAAAATTTCAGAAAACCATCTAGACAATCAGTTCACTCACCCAAGTAAAAATGCAGATTCAAGCATAAGTTTTAAAACAATTTACCATACAAACGAAGAAAGTGTACCGTTGCCTGTTCGGAGTGGGCATCCCACATGCTCCTTGCAACTACCGCGTGCCGACCGACAAGACTACATCGATACCTCCCAGCCAATTCTAGGGGTACTCTTCTTCCCCCTTAGCCCCTCGAGCCGCAAATGGGCCACACATTAACTATCCATAGATTTCGACTAGCTCCCAGCTCACCTCGCAAGGCCGAGCTACCACTCCTCATAGAGTTGGGTATCCCAACTCCCACAAGTTAAGTCAGTCAAGTAGATATTTCTGCAGTGTAACGTTACGCAAACAGAAGAGATCCAACCTCCATCTCCTCCCTTCATTATATAGAGTTTTGTGGTTCCCTACTTTCCTAAAATCTCGTTTAATTAAGTTTTTTAAAATTTAATTCCTAAAAATTCCTCCCCGTACAAGTGTCACCCATCCCCTTCATTCCTCCATAAATTAATTTCTTTAATTAATT